>JBBMFX010400866.1:0-17857 GCA_037832545.1 Rhabdalestes septentrionalis
ACACACACACACACACACACACACACACACACACACACACGCACACACACACACACACACACACACACACACACACAACACTGTTTTTGTTTCTATGAACAAACAGGCTATTTCCTCTAATAAATGAACAGCATTCAAGATGACACCTTTTTCAAGAAAACTACTGGATTTAGTTAACTAGCTATTTTTTTATGCTGTCTATTGGAAGCTTTAAATGGTTTTAAATTGTTAAGTAAATCATTTTGATTTCATTTTGTTATTTATTGTCATTATGTTTTGCCCCCTGTGTTTTGCTTATTTGTAATATGTATTTTGTGTTAGTATACATATATTTATTTCTGTGAAAAAGTAGCATATTTTGAGCTAGACTACTGGATCAGAGCATTTCCAAATCAACAGGTTGGGTGTTCCTAGTATTCAGTGGTTAATAACTTCCCAAAGTGGTTCAAGAAAGACAATCAGCCTAACCTAATGACCTTGTAAACACATCAAAACAAATACGAACAAATACGATATACTCTTTGTGACAGAATATCCTCTTTTAGTAAAAATTTGGGCACCTCTCTATACATTTCTGTAGCTATAACCAGAAGTGATATTTTTTTGGCTTCTCATTATGAACTAGCCGGACAGCTGGGACTGGGGTTGTGGGTGTGTGGAAGGGTATTATATCAAATTATATTATGTTATATTTTGTTATGCTATGTGAAATTAATGTACAAAAAAACAGAGCAACGATCTGATTCTGCAAATTCCATTTTCATACAACATGGGAATTAATATATCTAGAAAAAAAAAGAAAGAACCAGTAAACTGGTAAGAAGTTTAGAGATACTCAAGGTTCACTGGCATGTGTGGGTACCAAAGGCTGGCCTGTCTGGTCTGATCCCTACAGCTACTGTAGCAAAAAATGAGCAAAAGTTCATGCTGGCTGCCATGGTGAGGTGTCAGAACATACTTGCTGCATACAGACTCCACACCAGCCCCCATTCCACACTGAAAGTGGCTTCAATAGGAATGTGAGCATCAAAACTGGCACATGAAGCAATGAAAGAGGGTGGCCTGGTTTGTTGATTCACATGTTTTGTGTGTGGATGGTCAAGTGCATGTACACTTATTCAGTTACCTGTGGAACTGATGGACTGTTGAAAGAATGCAAGCTGGCAAAGGCAGTGTGATGCTCTGTGTAAATATCTGCTAGGAACCTTTAGAACCTGCCATTTATGCCGCTGTTACTTGGACACCCACCACCTAATTAAACATCACTGAAACTCAGTACACCTCTTCATGGCCTTATGACAGTGACATCTTTCAGTAGGATAATGCACTCTATCACATCAAAATTGTTCAGCACTGATTTGAGGAAGTTCAAGGTCTTGACTTCACCCAAAAATTCACCAGCTCCATTGGACTTGCAGGACAAAAATAATTCTTTGGAGGAATGCTTGGTGGCTAACATCTTGCTGCTAGACACCGCAGCACACCTTAAGAGCATATAAATGTTGTAACAAAACCTTCAGAAAAAATTACTTGGCAGTAATATGCACAAAAAAATAAAAAATAAAATCTGCTGTGATACTAAAATATTAGTTCCAAACAAATAAAATATTCGTTTTAATTGCCAGTAAAGAAAAGGTCATGAGTGTGAGGACATAATGAAAATTCTGTGTATGTCTCTATGGTGAGAAACACACAAGCATTTTCTGTATGACTCAGCAAAACCACTTCCTCTACAAAGATGCAATGGGCATGTTGCAGACAAGTCACATTCGCGCGGCTAAGTTTCCTACCATTTGCTTCTTTTAGCCATTACGTTAGCTATATTTCTTAGCTATAACTATAATCATCTGTCATGTCAAATTGCTAATTGTGCTTTTTTTGTCCTTTATGTGTATGGTTGTAGTTCATTTTCACAAAACTAGGAAAGGGGAGAAAAGTGAACTGAAAGGGAACACTTAGCAGAATGGGATTTCTGAATGCACAGTGTGCTAAAATGAAAAGCACAAATGAGTACACTGGGGCTGCGAACAGCAAATGTTTTGACAACGGGTTAAACTATTTGTTGGATTTACTGACTATTATACTGACTATAAATGAGAGTCTTCAACATTGATAGATCTTGTAGTCAGACACACAATTATCCCTGCTCACTATTATTTTTATTCACACACAATTGTGAATATCTTTATATAACAATGTTTGCTAAATTGTATAAACTACCTATATCTAAATAGGAGAAAAGAAGTATTTACCTTTTACGAGCACAGGAATTCCAATTTGATACAAAACATGAAAAGAAAAGAGAAGGCCAAAAAACTAAACATATCTGTCTAGACAGAAAATTTAGACTTACTAAAATGATATCACGTTAATAGTTCTAATTGGAGGTATGGCCCATTGTAATTACATTACTGAGGTTTACATGGTACATTACATGGTTATATGCATATTTTGGTAGATTTTGGAGAATTACAAAAAACACTGGGAGTGTGAGTCCTTACATCCAGCAGTGTATGTAGATGTTGGTCCTGGAAGACACTGTGTAGGAAATCGAGATCTTTTTCACTGCAGTCAGTCAGTGCATGAATCTCCTCTAGACTATCCAGCACCTGAGACACAGCCCCTACACACACACACACACACACACACACACACACACACACACACACACACACATATATATATGAAATCCTCATCACACACTACTCAATGCACTCATGCAGAAGGCAGGCAAAGACAAAAACACGCATCCATACACATGGCAACAAACAAACAGATGTATTTAGTGCTCATGTAGGAGATTCTACATGCAGGTGACAAAGAAAACACACACAAAGTACAATGGAATTAGAGCACTGTGCATGGGTATGAACATGGAAGAGAAATTAACACCCGGCACATATCAAACCCTTGAGATACATAACCAGTAATCATACTGGAATCAAATACAGTAAGAAATGGATAGAAAATTGATTAATGATGTGATTTTATGTTGTGTCCAACATTATTGCATAGTCCATGCATAGTCAAAAACACACACAATGGTCAATGTTCTGGAACATTGTAATCACACTCGCATTCATAAGTGCTTTGGTCCCAGCACAAAAAACAAACAAACAAACAAACAAACAAACAAACAAAAAACCCTCACATGGACAGGATAGTAAAACAGTGAGATATAATACAGTGAGTCAGTGTGATGTGAAAGGAGGACTGAGATGATGTCAGGCTCTGTGGAATACCTACTTTCTGCAGCAAGCAATCCTACAGGGAGTGCAGCATTAGAACAAATGACATACGATGAGTTTGGACACAAGAGAGCAGAGAAAACCCAAAAAAGAAAAGAATTACAAAAAAAAATTCAGAAAGAAAGAAGCACCACAGAATGAAGCAGAGGAATACTGTCAGTTCTATGAAAAACAGCCTAAATCCTACAGATTTCTTAACCAAAGCTATACAATGAAAATAACACAGAAAATTAAAAAAATATAAAAGTGTACTGAAAACACCAATAGTACGAATTATGATAAATAAATTAATGTAAATACTAGTAAAATGCACATGTAATTTTAGTCTACATTTTACATAACTCATTCTAATATAAATTGTTGAATCCACAGTTCCCTTTTATTCAAACGTCTTGCTTTAATGACGCCACAAATCCTGTCAAGTGTCGAATATGATGGAACACCAGAGCCATCCAACTGCTCCCAATTTTCACCATGGAACTACGAGGAAATGCCAAAATAGCCACACACAATGTATGTGCCCTAGAATGGGCAGTAACATTACAGACTGCTGTAATGTTTACCTGACAATCTGATGCAATTATTCAGGCCGATAGAAATTAGTTTTTCGTTCAGCATGTACAGGTAACAATCCCAAACGTAAAGCTAAAGCTTAAAAGAAAGCCTGAAGTCCCACTGTGGCCCAATCCAACTGAGAATTTGGGGCTGGATCTGAAAAGAGCTGCTTAGTTACAGTCTCTATGTAACTCGACAGAGACTGAGCAGTTATCTCCAGCATGCCTCTACTAAATACTAAAAAGGAGTGAATAATTATAAAGCATTTAAAAATTCTGATAATCATTCTAACGGTCACTTTGACTTTAAAGTATTATCTGCCAATAACCTAATTAAATCCACTATAATTGGATCTCGTTAAGCAATTAAACGTCCAAAGTTAGAACTTCTCATAAGTACTGTGCATACACACACATGCCCTCACATAGGACTGTGCGATATGGCAAAAAAAAAATTATTACGATATATTTTGCCATTTAGAACAATATCAATTTTATCAATTTTTCCCCCCGCTGATACTGCATCTGGATTGAATCTGGAAGAAACCAGAGAATAGCTTTATTAAAGCAAATGGCATGCATTAACAAGAGAGATTGAGAATATATAAGAAAAAACATGCACTTATTCAAGTCCCTCAATTTCTAGAGGCAGTTAAATTTAAAAACTAGCGATGCACCGAAATAATTATTTTTTATAATAATTATTAATCTAAAAACCAAAAATGAGGAAACACTTGGCCAAAAAACAAAACCCAGAAATAAGTTATTATAAAATGATGAAAATAATATATATTACAAAACTATTCAAAAATGCACAATATAAAATTTTATTTGAAATAAAATATTTTACATGGCCCCTAGCTTAAAAGCAAGATAGTTGAAATATTATACAATTAAATATTTTCTCTCATAATACTAGTGAATTCAAGTGTATTTTAATATTCTGAACAAAGTGCATGAACAAAATGCATTTAGAGCAAGTGTTTAAAAAACTGTTGAAAAATATAACAACATTCTCTGTAGGCCTATAACAAAATAGTGTATCAAAACAAAGACTGACATAGCGCGATACTCTGCATGGGGATCAGGATGTTTATGATTTTGCGCATTTTACAAATGGCTTTTTGCAGATCTTTATTAGATATATCAAAATGCACCCACATGGCAGACATGTTGACTCAAATACAGTCTGGCAAATGCAGGTGGTGTGTGTTGATTGCGTCATCACTCTTTCGGTCACGTTGATATTTTCAGCCGAAAGATTTTGGTGGCCGAATATTCGGTGCATCCATAGAAAAACAGCAGATACTGCTGAGTAAGAGCTGCGCAGCGAAAGGAAATAAAGCGGGGAGCCAGCTCTTCCGATTTACTACAAAGCATCGGCTCTGCGCATGATACATCACTACAGGGAAGGTGGATTCTGATTGGCAGTTGTCTTGCCTCTTCCACCGCATGTAATGCACATGATCAAGTAAATATGCCAACAGCTGATCATCATAATCGAACTGAAAATAATCACAATCAATAATCGTGATCATATAATCACCCAGCCCTACCTTGACAACATACCAAACATGACTCATAGACCACCCACTTAACAACACACATTTCCTATATGTGTGGTATTGCTGAGGCAACTAAAAAGTTTAATTTCAATAAATTGTGATCATCTTTACAAACACAAACAATAAATAAACCCCAGAACTACTGTTCTTGTGTAATAACTTTAGTGTAATACCATACATGCACACCATGCTGTTAGGAATCCTAATTATCTATGTGCAATATACACTATTTCTATTATACTGTCATGTGCTATATCTGCTGTCATCTGCTGTCATTGTTAACATTATTTGTCTCTAGCATTTCATTTACATCATACCAAAGTTTGATGGTATGTACAATAGTTGTGTTGCCCATTTATTTGATTCAATATCGTTTTTAATATTCTTCTTTATGGGGCCACCAATTTTTTTGTGTTAGGGTGGTGTATGAATATTTTGGGGGCAGCATCTGCTATTAGCTTGAGTTGGCCTTTTTTGTGGAAATGAATTGGTCATCTTCAAAGTGTATATGCAGTGAGGCTTGTAAGATCAGTTTTGAACTCAAAAACCCAATGGTCAGTTAAAATAAATCACTGGCATCATTGTACATTTTAAAGCATTGTGTCCTTTGAAATGTCCTTGACAATACATTTCTCCCTTGATGTATTTTTTTGTATTTCCAGTTATGTCCAAAAAAAGTGACAACCATGGTGTCACTTCTCTGTAAAAAGGTTATTGCCATTGCTATTAGATCCCAGACTTCACGAAGTTATAGTAAACAGTCTTTTATATTTCTAATCAGTGTCTTTCATTTTCTTCTTTTTTGTATTTATTTTATGGCATTAGCTGCTAAGGGAGGCTTACATATAAGAATGTCACATATGCATTGGACCTGTGTACCAGTGATAAATGATGGGACAATAAAATGTATTTGATGTTCAATATACATCCTCATTGAATTTTCCATGAGCGAAGTGCTGCCTGAAACTGCAGGTTGCCTTTTGTTGTTGTTATTCTGATATCTGATTGATACACATTAATATTAGTATTATATTATTGATCTTATATTAATATCAAGGATGTGTGGTAGGCTGAATACTGAAAAGTACAGTGCTGAAATTGACCACTTTTGGCAGGTTTATGAGGCCATACATTGTTTATTTTTTATTCTATAATTTTTTTTATGATGCATCAGTTATATAATGTTGAACATTAGAACTCCCCAAAATACTGCAGATTGGTATATGCAATGTATCTAGCCTTATGGAAATAGGCGCTAATACTTGGATGCTAACGCTACAAACCTTCTCTCTAAAAATAAAACATGAACAAAACTGTACAAAACTGACATTGATAATATGCAAAAATATATACTAGTGACACGTGTACTTGTGATTGGTATGTTTTAATATTTACCGCTAAAATCTTAAAATACTGCCGTCAGCTCAATGCAGGACTATGGCAAAGCAGCGTTTGTTGGTAACTCTTGAGGCTTCCATGGACCACGTGACCGGATACGGCGGCGAGATCAAAGAGTGTCGCAACTCTCTCTCTACGGCTCTGGCCCAGGTTATAGCTCCAATATAATACTTTCATTAATAAAAACTGCGTATTCTTAAAGGTATGCTGAAATGTCAGAACACCTGACTGAGAATATAACTGTTGCAATTATATTAGTTGCATATTCTATTAGATGTGTGTAAAAACATTTTGAGAATTATTATAATTGATCTTGGTTATATTTTCTATTTCTACTGTACTTCATTTTTTATGACACCAGGACCGTTATTTTGAAAACTACGTTGAGCTGGTTGCCTGGCACCGGATGCCTAGCGAAAAAAGGTTCATGCAAGCAGCTGCTGCTGAGCACAGTTGAAAGTTATGGTCAAGTTTATGGTTAAGTTATAATAGCTATTAATGAGGTTGAAGAGGTAAAGATAAGAAGATTTATTTTCG
This sequence comes from Rhabdalestes septentrionalis, assembly GCA_037832545.1. Taxonomy (NCBI): domain Eukaryota; kingdom Metazoa; phylum Chordata; class Actinopteri; order Characiformes; family Alestidae; genus Rhabdalestes; species Rhabdalestes septentrionalis. The sequence continues at coordinate 7,303 of JBBMFX010400866.1, forward strand.
TAGCATGCAGCCAACGAGGTATTTATCTGTCTGTATTTACTTTCATCATGAATCTTTTCACTGTTATATGTAACTTAACGCGGAGGTTTTGGAGATTTGGAGAGGCATAGATATTATTTAAACCGTAAAAGTAAACCACTTGCATCTGTACATGCTTTGAAGGGAGTCACAGGGGATCAGCCTCTTCTTCGGCTTAATGCTGTTAACCTGCAGTCTTTCAGAGCCCATGAAGAGTGTGCACTCTGCCCCGGCTGCTCCAGTGACCATAGGGGCTCCGAGATGGCGGAACGAGTCTATTCGCTCCATCCAGCGCGCGCAGCGGTTGGTTCTCCAGTCCCACCTGGACACGCTCCACACGGCAGCGCGCTACCGGAGAGCCCCCATGTCCCGCAGGGCAACGGAGGAAGAGGGCGACAGTTTATATCTAATTCGCCCCAAATCCTCAGGAACTACGGTAAAATAGCTAATCTTACACAAACCATGTTTCTTCACTCAACTTTCAATCAATCTTTCATCGGCACATTCAGCATGGCTGATATGAAATTACAGACATACTTTCAGTACTGTTGTTACGGCATGTGTACAGACATAGACATAGTTTTGGGACGCCTGACCATAAAGACAACAGGGACTTTAATGACATTGCATTCAAATGCATAGACTTTAAAACGGAGTTTTAAAGTAATGCATTTTGACTCAAACAACTGGATTTTTTTTACACTTTATGCTAACATTTAAAATTCCCTCATGTACTCAAACAACTATGTTCAATATTAGATCAGGTGGTTTATAATTTAATTCCCAACAATCACTGTAATTTGTAGATGATCTACACTACCATTTATACTACAAAACAATATGAAGGTGTCTAACAATATAAGAGTAGTCATTTGTCAAAGGAGACTAGATTGTCCCATGGAACACCTGGGGAGCCTAAGTCTTACCCATGTGGTGTCAGATGTAAATGAAGTATAGTGCCTGACAAAAGTCTTGTCGCTTAACCAAGTTGAAGGGACAACAAATAATATCGTAAGTCGTAGTTAATCAGTTGGAAATAGAAATGGCTTATAATAATGGCAAAGGCCTCTAGATTATGCTTATTATATCAAAATAATATTTTGCATCAGTCATTGAGTTGTATCATTTAATTAGGACCAAAAGGTCAAATTTTGCCTAGAAAAAAGTGTTGTTGTATAAAAAAATATTGTAGAAATTATATATATACTTTATTTAGAATAAACAAACATGCTAAAATAATTGATAATCAGTCGATTGTTACAATAAATGGATCAATTTAATGCAATTTCACAATAATAACTGGGTGCAAAAGGAAAAGTGTCCTGATGTTCACAGCTTGTTAAAATCCATAACACCTGATTTATGGACCAAAGAATCTCAACAAATTATGGGAGTTTGCTTTCTTTGCCATTCCAGATGACTTCGTCAACATGCTATTTCATTCATTGCCAAGACGAATGTATACGATATTAGTTCCTTCTTCCAAAGCACCATGACTTTATGTCCGGATGTCATTGTAGCACATCTGTGTATTCTAAATAAAGTATATGTATTATTTCTACAATATTTGTGTATACGGCAAGACGTGTCCAGGCAAAATTTGACCATTCTGTACTAAAAAACAATACAACTGAATGAATGACTCAAAATAAACATAATCTAGAGGCCTTTGCCTTTCTTATAAATCATTTCTGATTCCAACTGATTAACTATGAGTCAAGTTATTATTTGTTGTTCCTACAACTTGGTTAAGCAACAAGACTTTTGTCATGCACTGTACATAGTGGAATTTGATAACAAGCTACTGCATATTGCCAATGAATTAATAGTTCATAATATCCTAAAGACCTACTATATATTTCAACAATTTAATATCCAAAATTATAAATGTGCAAAAATATTTAGGTATTACCAGTACCAGTCAACTGATTATCCTTTTTTAGGGTTATTAGTTTGCAGTGTAATCACCTTCATTTTGAGACGGGGGGGTTCTTTAAATAACCCAAAGAAATGGTTAAATGCCCCGAAAAACATAGTCTTTGTTGGAGGAAAAAAATATATAAGTAGATGTATTTAGAATATAATGGCAAGTTAGTAGGTACAGCACCAAACTATGGTCTACTTGCCAGATTAGATTTTCAGTAAAAATGTTTTCAATTAATTTTGGTTCATTGCAGTTGCATTCATTTGCCATGAATGGTCCATTTCCACCACCTGCGCTGCGTGATCAAAGCACCGAGGCTAGCACTGGCTTGGCTGGTGAGTACATGCGTGCCGTGAGGGAGGTGGAAGGCCGGTTACGGAGAGAAGCGGGGAAGGTCGCTCAGGAGGCTACTAAGCTGCAACATCAGCGAGAGCAGCTGGAGAAATTGCTTCAGAGCTTTAGGAATGCTCTACTTGTCAACCAGCAAAGCACACATGGGAGGACTTTAAGACCCATCGGCACAGAGAGAGTGAGTGAAGTAGTTGGGCCTGACCGTAACAAATGATCAGATAACAAGACAGTGCCTTTGTCCTACTTTTTAGCACTGTCCATCACCATGCACAGGCACTGTAACTGGAAACATGATTCTGTTTTTTCTTCAAGAGTAAAGATGGTGCAGATCTTCTGCTCTACCAAGAGAAGAATGGCTTGAATGAGCTGAAGCTAAAACTGGAGACCATGCTGAGAGATATAGTAACACAACAGCAGGTGATATTTCTAATCAAGTCTTCATAATTAAAAATTACATGGCCCTTTACTTTCTGAATTGCAAAACAGTGGTCAGAACTTGTAAGTAAATCTTCAGACTGATGACACTTCAACTCCATTTCAGTGTTTCTTTTCTTCATACAAAATGTAAAAATATTCACATATTTTCCATGTCATCACTGAATAATAACATTAGGTTTAACAATGTGGGTAGAAAATAATAATATTTTGTTACTTTGAAAGCTGAAATGTAGAGGACAGTTACCTGAAGAAATGATATTATGAGATGTGATGTGGTTGTATAACTCTGTGTTACTTATAGGCCCTAGCTCAGAGCAGCAGGCAGCTACTAAACAGTTCATTTGAAAGGTCCAGGGTAATAGAGCTTCTCCCCCTCCATGGATCACCCTCAGCAACCCTGCACTCCTCCCCCTCTCCCCTCTCCATGAAACCTGAGCCCTCTGGACCGCATATACCAGGTAATGACAATGCTCCTCTCTGGTTACTTTCCTTAATGAGATTTTACATTCCTTCACGCAAGTGAAAAGGTACAATGTAATCTCCACATAATAATAGGCAAGATTGAGGCAAATAATGACAGTGGGAAGTAGAGAAATTAAATACTTGTGTGTATTCATTGTTAATGTTCTATTTTTCATTGTTGTGATCACCCCTCAACATGCATTCAGAGTGTAAAGAGGTGCTGGAGTCATCTGCAGCTGTTTTGCAGAAGTCTCAGCAGCTCAGGGAGAACATAAAACGGCTCATGTCTGATGCCATCATTAACCAGGCAAACCTACATCACTCAGTCAATGAGGGCCTAATGAGGAAAATCTCAGAAACTCTTAATCTGCAGGTGAGATGAGGATTAATAATTTCCATTCTTTATAAGTACAGATAGTGATTTTTCATTCTTAAGGCATTTGCTTTAGAAAACAGGCCCAGAAAAAAAAATATATAAATCTACGTATCCATAAATAGTAAAAACAGGAAATGAACTGCATGTTTTAATCCTATCTTTTCACATACATAATAATGTTGTGCTCTGTTTGCCAGCATCACCTAACGCTGAGCTCGGCAGCTACTAGACAGGCCATCTACCGTAAGCAGAGACAGATGCAGTGTGCCAGCTACAGTCACGGCAGAGTTTTGGTATGTTTGGGACCTTAACTAATGTCTGAGTTTTAGAAATGAATAAAATCTGTTTGAGTCTATTTGAGACAGTTTGAGGTCCATCTAAGTCTTAGTTTCATGAAAACTTAACAGAGAAAACTGTAGTGTCTGTAAGTTCCTAGGGTTCCTACGGATCATGGAATTTCAGTAAAGACATTTCCAGGCAGGAAAAGTTGGGGATATGATCATTTGGGTGCCAAATCAGGGAATTATCCAGGAATTCTGTAAATAGCTCATAATTCAGTAGCCGAAACCTGAAGTGTACTTATTCGTCTTTGTTCCCAGTGACTTTTTTGCTTCCTGTAATAAAAATGTTTAATTTTCTAGAATGCAAAATCTGTTGACAAAGTGTTGACATATGTCCTTACACTCGCTAACTTAACATACATGCCAGGCAAATTTCAAGACATTTTCCTTGAAAATGTAGAAATTAAGCACTGGCTCAAGTGATGATGACAGAAGAGCAAAATGCAAAGTATGTAAATCAGTCAAACTTCTCTCCAATATGGGAGAGCGTGCATCTATGAACCATGCGGCTGGGAAAAAATGTTCCAAATATTAAGGCACTGAAAAGATCCACCTCGTCACTGCGCTCCTCCAGTCGTCCACATCAAGCAGCTTTATAGCATATAGAGCTGCTTTTTTCAGAATTTCTTTATATGGTAGGTCATGGAAATTCTGCTTTTTGGTCAGGGAATTTTAAGTCTGATTTAGGGTGGGAACCCTGGTTCCGAATTTTTTTGCAGCTACATTTTAATATACGGTCATGGATTGGGAAATATATGGAATGTTTTGAGACAGTGTTTATGTGCCACCAGTTCAAAACAAATTTTGTTTAAATTGCAATGGGCCCTTTAAATGTTCGTTCCAGTGTTGTTCCTCAACGACATAGATGTATGTATTTTTCCACAAAATATGTTTATTTTAAATAGCAGAATAGCTGTATTTGCCATCATATTGTAAGACCTGGTAAAGACTTGTGACGAATTCTCTGCTGTATATTTGTTTGAATATTGCAGTTACTAATGACTATAATTCCTCTGCAGGGCCCAGTTTCCAGCGATGACCTATTGTGCAGGGAGAGGCTGGACAGGCCTGTTGTGCAAGTCTATGGGACACACAAAAGTTCACACTTGCCAGAATCCAGACTCCTAACACAGGTAGTGTGGTCCTCACCCTCAACCTCCACGTCTGTAACATCTGTATTTTACACTGCTGTTGCTAATGAAAGCTGCTTCATTAATTTGGTTACAACTGCACACATTCTACCTCAGTAGTTGCATATTTACTGTAAGGCTTATTTTGTCTGTCTCACAGGGCACTATTATGCTGAAGCAACACCTGGAATCTGCAAATAAAGATTTAGAAAACTTGCAGGAGTCTTGTTTCCAGTTGACTGGTGGCACATGTGTGAAGCGAGCTGCAGCTGGCGTGGACTCTGCCGTTGTCCGGCTCAGAAGAAGACGTCCGATGTTTGTCTAGGTGACAAACAGCTAAACTACAGAAATTGAAAGATATTCTGCATCTATTAGTACCATTAAACACATATTCCCAGTGTTATACTTATGTACAGGATTGAATAAATAATATTCTGTGTGAGTAAACTTATGTGTATGTGTCCTCTTGATCATACTCATGTCATCTTTTGCAATGGCAAAAATCCAAATGCATGCATTCTTACCACAAATTTGAGTAGGCTGGTGTTACTTAAAGTGTTTTTGAACTTCTATTACATTAGCCTTATAGGTCCACAGCAATAATACAGAAGCAAACTTCAGTGGTCAGTTCAAATTGTGCAACCTTACACATCCCTAATTTCACCCTTAACAGTTGTAAGAGAAAAATCATTATATTCACTTCTATTCTAAGACAAATTAGCAAACTCATATACGAATGATTCTTTCTCTAAATACCATATTAATGTGATTCTGCTGACTAATGATCAAGGTTGTTAAGCCAGGTATGAGGCGCTAGGGCACAGTGAAATGATTGAATCAAGGTTGTTATTTATGCAAACCCTATGTTTCTGAGCCGAAGTGTTTCAGATAAGGTGTTTTGTTCAGACCAGAAAGCACTTGTTCAGGGCCATTGCGATGGAGCCTCACCGTGAAAAGCCGGCTGGAACCTCTTCAGGGGGAAGCGACATGGTTTCTGCCCTGTTTTGGTTAACGATCCTCTTCAAGACCTTTGCAAAAGTCTCAGTTTCTTTAGAGAGAACTTCCGAGTCCAGGATGAATAACTTATTTTTTGTAAGAAGAACATAAACTCTTGGAATTGACTCAATAATCATTTGCATGATTTTCTCACTGCCAGTGCACATTTTAACAGTCTGTTCCTGCAGGATTGTTTAAAGGCTAGAGCGTCGTTAACTACGTGGTTAGAGTTCAAAAGGGTTTTCTTACAATCACTACACTCAAATATTGACTAATTAATGTTTAACATGCTCATTGTAACTAATATCTGTATAATTTTGTCCTCATACATATATTTTATAAACATGGATTTACTTTAACATTCACTTGAATGGGTATTAAACTTGTCTGCACTAAAAAACTGCTGTGAAATCTAAAATATGACCTGGTGAAAGAGCTACTTTTTAAGAGTCACAAGACTTGGGTCATTTGACAGACCTCTGGTTCCACTGCATGCCTTTCATTAAAGAAATCATCCATTATTAAATCATGCAGCCTACCTTCACCGTCACTTTGGTTAAAATGCCCTTTGAATGGGAGTATTATTTTATATAGTTTTACAAATATTCAATCATGAGAATAAAATGAGAATGGCAATAAACTACTTTAAACTAGAATGCATATTGAAGTTATCCTAGTGTTTTTGCAAATGCGGCAAACTTCTCATGTTTGAGAGATGTTTTTTGGCTTGGATACAGTTGCAATCTAATATTTTCTCTGCTGAAGCTAAAATTTAATTAAACATTGGGGTGGGGACATATTTTCAGTTCATGAAGACCGTAAAGCAGTTATCTGCAGCCTACACGGTAGCAGTCTGTTAAAGATGTGAAGCGGGCGCAGTGCATGTGTGGTCTCTGGACTATGAAGCTCACTGCAAGGATTTGGAGCAATTCATAAAACGTAGAACATTGGAAGCTTGAATACAACACCAGAAGACATGACGTCTTGTCTCCTCAGTTCCTTTCTTTTACTTTGCTTGCTGCCATCTGTGGGTGAGTAACTGAGAGAAAGAAGCCAAAAATGTAATGAATACGTAGAAATGCACTCTTCTGCATGCACTGGTAAAACACTGGTGTTGCTGTTTTGTGGGAAAACAGAATTATGTAAGGAATTTAAATGCAGTTATGGACAATACAGTCGTCATTTGTTTTACCAGCATGTACCTATTGTCATTTATAATTTATCCAACTAATGGCATTATCACACATTGTGCTGTTGGTACACCACTTGAATTCATTGTTAATGTTTCTTACCATCCCATTCAGAGCCTCTTTTCTGTTACACCTGTGTGTTCCCGGCCATCTCACCCCTGGACTGCATCAGATTCCCCACCAGATGCCCCCCAGGCCAGCGCTGCCTCTCCAGCAAGGCCATTGGACAGAGAGGTAATTCCATGTTCCTGAGAAATGCAGTTTTCACGAAGCATCTCATTTTCTGGCATACAGAACCTGGTTCCAGCTATAGGTTCCTGATATGGCATTTTTGAATCTATCTGTGTAATGTTTTATAAAATGCAACTCATAAACCCTTTTGTTGCATATGCTTTATCCTCCACAGGGGAATATCAGGTGGTCCTATATGAAAAGAGCTGTGTTCTCCCGGCTTTCTGTGGGATCACTGGAGAGAAGTTTGCAATGGGTTTAAACTTCACATTCACCAATGAGTGCTGTGATACCCATCTCTGTAATGGAGCACCAGCCAGTTGGAGGGGCCTTTACATAGGTGTCCTGCTATGTCTTGGTCTCTCTTTTCAATTTTCACAGTGATTTTGATGTAGTGTATTATTCACTGTCTACATTTGACAATTTGTATGACTGCACTTTTTATTAATGCACAAAGATGTTTTTATTATACTTGCAAATTTGCACACGATATGGACAAAAGTATTGGTACACACTGCCCCCATTCATCCGGTGAGGTCAATTCTCATTGCTTCAGCATACCAAGACATTTTGGATAATGCTATGCTTCCAAATTTGTGTGCATAATTTGGGGAAGAACCTTTTCTATTTCAGCATGACTGTGCCCAAATGCACAAAGCATTGGATAGCTTGTTGTGGAAGAACTTGACTGGCTCGTAACAATTTTGGTTTGAAAAGGTTTAGCAGCCTAGTGGATAAAACTCTTGTGAAACTGATGACCTCAAAGTCACAGGTTTGAACCCCATTTCTTTACAGTTTTGACCTTGAGCAAGACACGTAACTCTCTGTTGCTCCAGGAGGACTGTTTCTGTGACTAATGAGTATAAGTTTCTCCCCTTTAGCTTTAACTGGAATGGAGATTTCAAGTCAGGCCTTCTTGTCCAGTGCCTGACCTTATAAATGCTCTGAATGAATGGACACACACATTTCCCATAGAAATACAAATCTCTTGGAAAGCTATCCAAGAACAGTGGAAGCTATTATAGCTACAAATTGTGGATCAACTCCATATTAAAATCTATGTATTTAATGGTCTGGCGTCCCAATACTTTCGTCCATATAGTGTACCTGAGTAACCCAACTACTATAAGTAGTTTGCTTTGTGGTGTTGCTTTTAGTGATGACTGAAATCCTATTTTAATAGCATAATTATAAGTTTGGTGGTCTTGCACAAATAAACTGTTCTGCTGCGTTTAACCTGCCCTGAGCTCTTTGACTTCACATTATTTGGGATTTTCCTGAGACTCGAGGTCTAGTGTAAGGGATCTCAAGGCTGTGCACTTATGACACTGCTGCCTACCTGACATAAGAAGACATAGAAATATCACCTTATTTAAGGTTTGTTTAGCTGGCACTTTATATTTTTTATAAACAAAATTATTTGTATGTATTTCAGGAGAGTTTAGCAACTAAAGCTACATTAGCAAGCTTAGCTAGTTACCAATATTAGCAAATTCAGTTATTTTCGGAATAAACAAGGACTTTATTTCCAAAGTATGTAGTATAACGAAGAATACAAAAACGAATCCTGTTTTAATTTTTATAAGCTAACCTAGCCCAATAGGACGTATCCATTGCTAGTTAGCATTTTTTAAATTTATAATAAATGGACAAAAGTATTGAGACGCTGGATCATGGAATAAAAAACGACCTTTTTTAAATAAAAGTTGGAAGCGTTAAAATGTGGCGTTGTCCGAAATGTCATGCTATACTGAAGCATTAAGATTGCCCTTCACTGGCAGTAATGGGCCAGATGAATTCAATATTTAAGATGTGTCTCCCAATACCATATCGGATGTTTGGCCACCTGTTTAGTTTTCTTAAAACGGACAGCTAGGCTAGCATAGATAAAATTCGGCGAACTTAATTATTATCATTTGGTTGACTGTTTTCATGACCAAAATCGTAAATATATTCGCTGTAAATTAACTCTGCTAAGATGACTGATGGTGTGAGAGATGGGGAAGGGGCATCACGCCTTGCTAGTCTGAATGGTGACGAAAACGAGGGACCTACGGAGGTTAGTTTCTGATTATTTGTATTTGATTTTTGCATTTATGTGCACCAAAGATTTGCCTTTGCTGTGACATTAACTTAGTACTAGAAATGGTTGAGCTGTGTTGCTGTCCTTGTTTTTTGTTCTCAGGTATTTCTGAGTGTGCTTGTTCACAAAACGCAGGTTGGTCTCTCTTTCTATGACAGTAAGGACTGTACCCTGCACAGTATGCCTGATACAGTGGATAACAGTGACCTTCATCTGTTGCACAGAGGTAGGAAAACTACACTATAGGGACAAATGTATTGGGATGCCTGACCTTCAATGAAAAGTTCAGCAAATGTAGTGTGTTTGTCCTATTTGATACCTACAATGTTGAACTGATTGAATGAATGCCCCACATTCTATTTCATAGATATGAAATGCTTTTTGACAAATAATTTCATTATTATAAACACACATGAAATACAGTATAATGTGAACACCAATACATTTTGCATGTTCACAAACAGCAATTGAATAAATGTTTATTTAAGTTTTTTAATTTTATGTCTGATGTTTGGGCCAAAATAACAATTGCTTTAAAAGTTTGACATATTAATATCATGATAATTACCATGATAATCATTAATAGTGACTGATATGTTTTATTGTGAAAACATTTTTGGTCATAATTTCAAGTTCTTCATCCATGTATGCTATGTTCCTAGGCCCCTATGCTTGTTTTGATAGAAAACATCATAGTTCGATATTTCATTGAGCCTATAAAACTATTAGATTATAGGGTCAACTGATGTTTGTGCTGGGCGATAAAACGAACTTGATTTATTATCGATAAAAAATGAGAACGATCACGATGATATGTGCAGCCTATAAAACTCGATAAAACTCGTTTGCTCAGTTTCAGAGCATGCGCTGTGTGTGCGTTTGTGCGCGCGTGTGTGTCTCTGTGTGTGTGTGCGTCTGTGTGTGTGTGTGCGTGTGTGTGTGTGTGTGTGTGTGTGTGTGTGTGTGTGTGTGTATAGGTCTGAGTTATGCTTGAGCCGTCTACAAATTTTGATAC
>JBBMFX010401082.1:0-17856 GCA_037832545.1 Rhabdalestes septentrionalis
GAGAGAGAGAGAGAGAGAGAGAGAGAGAGAGAGAGAGAGAGAGAGAGAGAGAGAGAGAGAGAGAGAGAGTGAGAAAGGGAGAGAGGGAGAGAGGGAGAGAGGGAGAGAGAGAGTAACATTTGATGTAAGGATTAAGGATAGTGTTAGGCCATATGGCAAAAGTATATCATGTTATGTCAAGAAATTATATATATATATATAAAACAGTATCTATTTTTGGAACAGACAAATAAATTATCACACAATAATAAATAGCATCTAAATGCAGCCAGTATACATCAACTTAAATACCAATGCTTCATTCACATCATCAGGGAAGTGGTCACCAACACAGTGGGTGCTAAACATCTGTCTTCCTGCAGAGTGTAGCTCCAAACACTTGCTTCCATTTTCAGCTGGATCAGACACAGTAGCATCAGTTAAGGGTTTGTCATTTTAGGTGCAAATTGGAACTAAAATATGCAGAGAAGGACACTTCGGGTCAAAAGTGTCAAAACACCCCAGTGTTTCAAGTATTTTTTATTGATTCAAACTGTTCAAATCCAATGAATAGCATAAAATGGTACAAAGGGCAATGCTAAGTTTATCCAGAAGTGGGAAATAATTATGTAGCGACATGCAGGACCTCTGGAATGTGTCCGGTGGTTCTACAGCAAGATAGTGACCCAACACATAAGTCCAAGCTTTGCCAGAACTACTTCAAAAAAGACCAAGATGGAGTGAGTTGGAAAAGACTTAAACCCCATCTTTCTTCTTTAGGATGTACTGGACAGAAGAGTAAAAGCAAAGCAACCTATAAGTGCCAAACATTTATGGGAACTTTTGCAACATAGTTGGGAAGAACTTTCTACAGAAAGAGACATTGAACAGCTTGAATTTCAATTAAAAAAAACTGAAAAACCAGGGTGTTCTAAAACGTTTGACCGGTAGTGTACATCTAGAAAAGAGAACAGATGAACTCTGTATTCGGATGTCAAAGAAGGGACTGATCATTAGCTGAGAATTTTCCATTAGTCTCACATCATCATTTAAGGTTTTGTCCTATTTTGAAAGCAGACTGATAGCTCTAAGCACATAGTCAATGACCTGCATGTGCCTTCCTTCCCCAAACAAAGCTATTTCAACTTGAACAACCTTCAAGTTGTAGTATGTCTGCTACCTAGAGTCTTTCTCTCTAGACTCTCCGAGTCCATGTGCTGCCCATCCTCTAACCAACACAGAATTTAACAGAGGGTGCTGCTACATACACTAACTGTTCCTACTTATAGACTGCTAAAGTAAAGTAAACCCTTATAGTCACATGTCAATACACCACATGAAACATTTTCTCTACATTTAGCCCATTCTCCAAGTGAAGTAGGTGAGCTGCCACCAGTGAGCTCAAGGGTACCTCAATGATGATACTAGCAGTGGTGGGATTTGAACACACAGCCTTCTGCTTGCAGGGCCAGCGCCCTAACCAGCTGCCCCACTGCCTCTCAATGCTAACTGCTCATCACTTATTGTTAATCATCATCATAATGTAATCATAGTGTATATCTATTGACCAAATGTCCCTTTTTGGGTGTTAATTCCTCCCATGGTTTCCTCCCATGTCTTTGATGCCTATGACTTTCTCATTAGGGGGTCGGACACAGATTCGTAAAGCTAATGTGTGTCAGCATCAGCTAGAAAAAAAATGACTTGATACCCTTTTTCTAATACTGACCATCCCTAGGCAAGAATGTATAATAAGGGAAGATCAAACATTTCTGTCTGCGTGCAAACCATTTAATAAATGCTATAGCAGAAAAAAAGTTTATCAGCAATGCAATTCGCAATTTTAACCATTAACTCAGTTATTGTCACTTTCCCATTGACACATGTGACGTCACGCTCTACAGCGCCCCTAGTGATTTATTCTGCAATGAAATGAATTCACATCAAATACTGTGACAGCGCCACATGCTTCCTGTCTGAAGACTTTAATTTTATTATTTTAACCACAAAAGACTGAACTTTAATGGAGGTCCCTTTTAACAGCGTCTGTTTCCTTTTCACATGCACGCCTCGTAAAACGCACCACAACAAACCACGTCCAGGAACATCAGAATCTCCTCCAACTTTACAAAAGCCATCTCTATCTGCAATTTGGAAAAAGCTCTGTTCACATAAGACAGTCGCATTAATGTTTGGGATAAGTCTGAAACATTAATGTTTGGGATCAGCCATGTAACTTAATTTACTTACTCCATTCGCGAACGGCGCGACTCCAAAAAGCAGCAAGCATATTCCCACGAGAGACGCTCGCGCCATGGTTCGCGAACTCCAGTGTGATGCGCTCTTTCAGTCTTTTGTGGCTTCACAAGCAAAAGCAGCGTGTAATTTCCGCTGGGAAGAGCTGTCTTTACCTCAGGTAAAATATATGTGTCAGTACAAGAGGGTCCCCTAATGTCTCCAGCGCGTCCTGCTTTTTACGCGCGGCCAGCATCTCCAAACAGACCGACCTTGACTGCCGCTCACTAAAGATACGTCTTTACATTGAATGTGGAGAACATTATGGAAAGTAAGCAGCAGAAAATAGTGTGTACTCGATTGCATAGCAGGTGGGGCGACTGCGCGGTGGGGGCGTTACCGTAAAGCCGTTCCATGCGTTTGCTTTTCTGACACAGTGCAAAGTTACCCGTGTTTCTCTTGAATCTTTCCGTCGCGCACCTCTATATGTCTTCTTACATTCTATGTTCATGTGAAGTCGGCGCGGGGCAGCAGAACACAACAAACAGGTAAGGAAGAGCCTTTTTGCTTCTTATGTGATGTATTAATGGAATAACGACTTAACAGGACGTAATTGACACTTGCTGTCTCCATAAGTGTCTGAACTTCTGCTCCTCAGATAACAGGTTTTCTTTCTAGGCGAAACATACTTGACCAACTCGTCCTTTCTGCACTTGTGGTGTTGTGGCGTTCTGTGTCTGTTATTGTGTTGCACTATGGTCCTGGAGGCGCGTTGTTTCGTTTCACTGTGTAGTGCGTGTACATGATTGAAATGATAATAAAACTATATATATTACATATAGAATTTCAGCCTGAGCTAAACACGTTTAAGAGTGGACGTTGCTCTCACATTCGTTTAAAGCGTAAGGGTGTCCGTCAGTGTATACCTCATCTAAGCTCAGCACATAACTGTCTTTTCCCTCTCCAATAATTCGTTTTGTGCATTTAAGGCTCAGCTGGTTTATGTTAAGGCCACTCTCAGACGCACACGTATGTTGCCCATGTCTAGCACAGGCAAAAATGTGAAAAACACAGTGACATCAACATTTTAATTGCATTGACTGTATGAAAATGCAACATTTTTGAGCGGTAGTGGTGGATTTCCATTTGGACTGTGATCTGATTGATCTTGTTGAGGTGTTTCAGCCCAGTTCGGTGGAAACTCACCTCTCTGGAAAACAAGTGATACGGAAAGATCAGCTTTGCCCCAGTCCAGTAAACCACAGAAATGCAGGAGTGCAACCTCTCTCTCTCTCTCTCTCTCTCTCTCTCTCTCTCTCTCTCTCTCTCTCACCCCCCCACTTGTTCTTTCAAAACCTCTGCTTCTATCGTACTGGTAAAATGAGTTAGGTTCATAGAAGAGACCATCTAACTGCATTTGTTTATTTATCCATCCATCCATCCATTCATCCATCCATCCATCCATCCATCCATCCATCTATCCATCCATCCATCCATCCTTAGACATTCACTACTTCAGTTTTTTGCACTTAGGAGTGTCAGTCTGGAGGTCAAGGGGCAGAGCCACAGACCTGGCCCCAGCAGAACACTTGCAGAGATTGAGGGTGCTTTTAGGACCAGAGCACGCCCTGAGTGGCGGGTGAGATGACACGCCCCCGCTGGATTGCCTGGTGAGAGTTCATGTTGTTCTACAGTGCTCCTACACGGTCTGTTGCATTGGTCTGTAAGCAGCTCATCATACTTTAGAATTAGCCTATTTTCTAGCCCCAAATGTTCTAATGGCCATTTTGAACTGAATAATCCCAGTTTCTCCAAGGTTTTACATATCATGCATTGCCAGAATACAAAATGTTTTGGTCAAATTATTTGCAGCATAACTACTTTTGTTGTGTAATATAGAATCACTAGCATTTAACACTCCTTAAATTATTCCTTGCCATTTAATCATTTATATAAGACATAGCTCTGATGTTTGTTGACCCTTGATTTTTAGCCTTTTGTTGTTTACTTATTTCAGCTAATTCTCATTTCCTTTCCCCCTATATTTCTGCAGGTGGCTTCTACTGGCACATGTGTCCAGACAGACTGTGCGAGGGGTGAGTTGTGTACCCTGGATTTTGGACTAGTCACTTTTAGCTTTAAGTGTCTTTTACAGTTTGTTGATGCTTGTTTCTTAAAATGCTAGCAACAGTAATGACTGTTCACCAAGATACTTCACTGTCTTGGTGTACAGGCCTAAAAGCTGAAAATAATGGTTCTAGAAACAAAGAAACATTATGCTGGTTAGAGTGACACCTGAAGATTTCTGTGCTTTGTTGATAAGGTGTCTGTGGATTGTAATGGTATAATGCTTGATTGCATTCTGATAAGAATAATCAAATATCAAAGCCCAGGACCCTGTAAGGTTTCAGAAGCACGGACTGCTTTGAAACCGAGTGGCACGTGATCCACAGGGGTTATGAAGGCCTATGCTATCATAAGATCAACAACGTCTGTTATTCCAGCCCCTGAGGAAGGGCTGTTTGAAAAAGTAGACATTTCAATGGTAAAGTGAATATTTAATGGAAAGAAGACTAGGCCAAAAAATTCCTGATGGTTATACAACACCTGTAGTATAGGTCAGGAACACACAATGCATCGTATGAGCTTCACATGTGTGAGTGTGAGTTTGCACATGCTTATTTACGTACCTCCATTATGCTATCGATTATCTGCAGTGTACTTGGTGACCTTGTCTACAACCGTATATATCAGGCTGGATCTCTGTGAGTCTGTCTGATGAAGGGGTAGAGGCTCAGAGCCACAGCTGGATACAGAACATTACTTATGAGGGAAGATGGAACAGATAGGTGGCATTTTTTCAGCATTGATGAAAAAAGTGAGGAGAGAGAGAGTACAAGATAAGGCAACACGGTCTGCATGGATGCTTGTCTGTGCCTCTGCACAAGGAGCATGGAATGTAGACATCCCTTCCATCAATATAAACAATCCAGCGGAATAATGAGCACATAGACACTGGGTGGGGGGGTGTGAGCAGAAGGCATGAGGGGGTAAATAGTGAACAGAGAAGAAACCAGTGATAGTTGGCCCCAGATGCATACAATGTTCTAAATGCATGTCTGTGTTTTCAAGTGAGTAAAACTGAAATCTCTTTACTTGTAAAGGTCAAGGATGTATTAGAGAGGAAGGGGCTAAAGGGAAACTACCCCAGGAATGTATCGAGTTTGCACCAAAAATACACAATTTCATAATAAATAATCGGAGTATAAAAGTGAATCAAACATGGTGAAACAAAGTTTTACTGTTTTAACATAGTCCACCAACGTGATCTGTCCTTTTAGGGGGGTTACAGTTTACATGTGATTTTTTGCAACAAAGTAAAGGGACAATTTGAAATGATTTAGGTATCTATATATTTGTCTATTTTTATAGTGTAAACACTAAATATGCTCCCAAAACACTTTTATTGCTTTTGAAACCAGTTACCCTTAAACGTAAAGATATACACACACCCAGGAATGCACACAGACACCAGTGTGTGTGCACAACAGAGCTCTGATACAGAAAAAAGCCATAACATTTGAGAAAAACACAAACAAAAACAAAACCATTCGAGGCTGAAAAAAACATAGGCCTGCTCACTCTCTGTCTCTCACTCTGTTCTCTCTCCTTCCTCCATTTGTTCTGTTCACCACCCCTCCTCTACTGACAACCCATGTTTTAAATAGTCTCGGCTCCTCTGCGATGTCTTTTACACGTTAGTCAAAAAGAGAACACTCAAATCTTGAAGTGTGGAAGCAAGACAACTGAGCAATTCTGTGATCTCAGTGACTATGCAAGTTTTGTGGGTTCCAACTGGAATGCAGTGTCTAGTGTCTCTATAAAATGGTCCATGGAAGAATAACAGGGCCATGGGAACAAAAAGCTCATGGGTGCATGTTGGGAGAGAAGGCTTGTCTGACTGATGCAATTCTACAGAAAAGCTACTGCAGCACAAATTGCTTAAAATATCAATGCTGTGATTGAATAATGTAAAAACACAGACTGGTCAGACTGATCATGTATATATGTCCAACACCAAGTACCTGCATTTGGCATGTGAAAATCAGAACTGGGCCAGGGGGCAGTGAATGATGAATCAAAGGTTTTTTACACCATATTGATGGCTGAGTGTGTATGTGTTGCTCACCTGGGGAGGAAATGTCACCAGGATTTATTATAAGAAGAAAAGTCAGTGATGCTCTTGTCAGTTTTCTGCTGGGTAACCTTGAGTCCCGGCATTCATGGGGATCTAACTTTAAGACAACCTGCCTGAACATTGTTGTAGGCCAAATCTATTCTTTCATGGCAGAAACATTGGCGTCTTTTAGTTGGATAGTACAATAATACATCCTGTCACACTGCAAAAATGTGTTCACCCTGTCACTCTGCAAAGAATGTTTTACAGAAAGTGATGGTTTTAATGTTATGGCTGTTTAAGCTATGTAAAGCTGAGAGAGAGTGAACTAGCACATTTAGTGTCAGAATCTGAATGTTTGTTGTGCATTGTGAAAATTTCTTTTTGCATTGTGGCATGAAATGTCTTCCTTGTTGCCCACCCTTACATGTGTATATGGGAGTGTGTGTACATATTCTTTTATCAAATATTTTTATTGGGTTTTTCAGAGGTGCTCGGATTTTTGAGAACGAGGTCAAAAGTGAGATCGTAAAACTGAAGAAAATCACTGGGTGTCAGAACGCAGATGTTTGACACACTTCTGCACATTTAAAATATAGTTTGACATACTTGACATTTATTTATAGTTCTGTGCACACATCTACACACAGACAGACACACACACACATAAATCGTCTACCCTCTTGCTGTTATGCGTCTTTTGGTTTCTTCCATTATTAATCATACCCTTCACTTGTTATTGTTTGTTACTAAAGCCCAGCTTGAGCTAGAGTTTCGTATCTGCTCACTGTCTTGCCCAAACTTTGTGTTGTATGTGTCAACACAACAGCTCTGAAATGGTCATCTAGCATGCCTGGGTCACCTCTATTGCCCCTGGGCTTCCGATATCTGGCCACTGTGCCTGCTATTGCTGACAGATTATTCTCCTCATGGTGTTATTGGATTTATCCTGGATTCAGTGGAGGTGATTTCTCTTTGGACTGTGACTGTGATACAGAGCCTGTTGGTGTGTTTGTGTTTTCCCACTGTAATTTGAATTAAAAGACATTTACAGGATCCTGCGAATACTAGCAATTATGAGTGACACAGCTGTGGTCAGATGCCTTCCTGGTTGTTTCACTGTGACTGTGCATTACTTTTCATTTTTACCTTCTTTTAATGCTCATTTTGCACCCATGACCTTTAACAAATCATGGGAGTATAGTAATTAGGACAAAGGTAAACAAATCTTTCACCAGTTTTTGTAGTTTTCTCAAACCATATCATGGAAAATGCGAAACTGAGACTGAGGAAATGACAGCACAAACCCCCACCGCCCCTGGCATTTTACTTATCAGTGTTCAGCTGCTGAATGACTTCACAGACTGCTACTTTCTCAGTTTTAACTGAAATGTTTTTTCAGAACATGTCGCCATTGGTCTATTTCTCCATGTTCCATGCAGACAGGACAGTGGAGGCTGGAAAATCCAAAGACAGTGGAGACTGTTACTTGAGAAACACAAGGTGATACAGCCCTTGGAACATCAATAGGCTGTCCCATTCCTGGAGAATTTGACCATGTGCTGACCATTCTGCTAGCCCCGCATACCTCACCACAGGCAGACATGGGTAGTGCCTTGACCAACTCCTTTATATGCTTAGTGACTGTCTGAACAATGATCCGGATGCTGCTTTTATTGTAGCAGGGCACTTTCATAAGACCAAGCTCATGCAGGTCATGATAGACTTCTATCAACACACAAACTGCAGGAAGTACCAGATGCCAGACCTTAACCAACCAGAAGCCATGGATTGACAGAAATATACAGGATGCGATGAACATCCTCTCAGAAGTGTACACTGTTGGACACTTCTCTGAAGAAATGAACAGGCAATACACCATTACCGACAATAAAGGCAATAACAACACTTTTCTGAATGCTGTCTCCATGTTCACTGACTGATCTCGGAGGACCTCGACTAGTCACAACCAACAAACACTCTGGTCACAAAGGCAAATCAGATTGGGCGGTTTAGAGTCTCTCCTTCAATCCTAAAAATTTACTATATGGCTGCTGTTGATAGCATCTTGACCATGAGCAGCACATCATGGTTTGGGAACTGCTCTTCTAAGAACACAATTCCCTGCTACAAGTGATGGAAGCAGCAGAACACTGCACTGGATCTCCTTTGCCCTTCCTTCAGAACATCCACCTCCGATGCTATAAGAGCAGATTAATCTGGATAATGAAATACTCTTCCTATCCCAGGACCATCTGTCACAGCAGTCATACATAGTAGTCTGTCCACAGGTATATTCCCTGTATATTTTATACATGCGGTAGTGCAACCTGAGATTAAAAAACTTGGTCTTGACCCAACTGTTCATACAAAGCCTACTTCCAAACTGCCTTTTATTTAAAAAATCATTGCGAAGACAGTGCACAGTCAACTAATGTAATTTCTGGAGGAGCACAATATTCTCAAAGTTTCCAATCTGGTTTTAAAAACTTGCACAGCACTAAATCAAGGCTTTTAAGAGGTTTTACTGATATATTTTAGTTACTCCAGAGACTGTGTCATATTTGTTTTTTTTTAGCTTTTTACTGCTACATTTCATACAGTGGACCATGCAGTCCTGCTCACACGTTTTAAGCAGTCAGTGAGCATCAGGGGCACTGCAGATTGTACTTGCTAGATTGGACCTGCAAGATTGGCAACTCTATATCCTCTGCTGTTCCTCTTGTGTGTGGTGTCCCCAGGGTTCAGTTCTTGGTCCTCTCCCTTGGATCTATACATGGTATTTCTTTTCCCTATGCAGATGACACTCAGATTTATGTACTCCTTCAAAAGGATAATATCCACATTAGGTCTGATTTTAATGACAGAAGACAGAAGTGATGGTCTTGGTTGGTACCGCTGGGCCTCCCCCTGTAGATCTGTGGTCCTTGATCTAGTTTGCTAAACAGACTGTCACATACCTCAGGTTTAAAGTGGACTCCGATCTTAAATCCGACAATCCGATCGGATTGGTTGTTGTGAAGCCTGTTCTCCCAAAACTTAGAGAAAAGATGTACTTTTATACCATTAAATGCATATTTTACCATGTCCTTTCTCCTATTCGTTTATCTTGTACAGCACTTTGGTCCTTTGTGTTTGCTAAAAGTTGGATTGGATTGGATTGGTGGCCCTTTTAGTAACTACAGAATTAAATGAGAGTTTCTTTTGGTTAGTATAGCTCTCCTTACAGCCATTGATACATGTCCAAGGTGGTCTGCATAAATAATTGCATTACAGGATATCAACATTTTGGCATCTACAGTAAATCACAGAACATTTGGAGCATCAGTGCTTAGACCTCACATATACTGACATATTTTGAGCAAGTAAAATGTGTATAGGAAACAATCACCCACTTCAAGATTTAGGTTGCTTTGCATATATTTGTTATTTGCAACCCTGGCTCTCCTTCTCTCAGCTCAAGCTGTGTTCTTGTAACATTAGCAGCCAAGTTGGAGTATGCACAAGTTTCATGGTTATATGAAAATGACACACAAAATATTAATCATCAAAGTAGTAAATATACTTGGAGGGTGGTCCAAATACCTGGGCGTACCACCAAAGTATAACCTATACATGAGGATTGTTGATATCCTTTAATTGATATGCAAGGAGCATACATCAATAGGCATGCATATCAGAAATTTTGCAATTGTTTAATGCTAGTACTGAGATGATTTTTGAGCTCTAGTATATGTGCTGAACAGTTGCAATGCACCACTAGTTTTAAACTAATGAATTTTATAATTGAAATACATTTTTGGGGTAACTCTGGTAATTTGGTAATGATAAATTAGTCTCTTTTTCCAGGTATATGTGGTAATGTGTAATGTATAATGCTGTTCATTTAAAAGTGAAAATACTGCAGTGTGCATGCACACCTGCACATCTGCACGTATACAAATATGTGGATGAGGATGTGCTTTGTAGAAGGTTTTGTCTACTCTGTATCCTGCAGCATTTGCTCTAAGGAGCGGGCATACCGGTGAAGCAGGGGATGGGGGAAAGAGTGAGAGAGAAAAAAGAGTGTCAGATGGAAAGAGAACTGATAAAGCTTGTGAGTGTAAAAGACTAGTCAAAGAAGGGGGTTAAAACAGTTTAAATCTTCACACTGTTCAAATTTTTCATACAGATTGCTAACAACTATTTATAATAAATAGGTGGTACAACACGGGATTCTATACTGTGAACATAAGCACTGATTTGTTCTAAATAGGCGTGGTGATAATTATTAAAAAAGAATATGGTCATTGTGCTAAGGACATAGGGCGTTCACTGTTTGTTTTTGTTTATTTGTTTACTTGTGTTTAAAGGAGTAAACGTACCCATTAGATTGACATATTTAACTTTAATCTTAGATTAATTGCTATGCCATCTGACTTTAACTGTCTTTTTACTTGGCCAAATCGTAACAGTGGATCAGTATTTGCCAGGGTGCATCATCATGCCATGCTGCATACCTGATAGGGGTGTATCAATCTGATACCCAGTATCTGTTTTGGTCCAATACTGGATAAAATCACTGGATCGATATCACAAAAGGCTAAAAAATAAAGGAAATATAAGATTTGAGCAACATGCTATAAAGAGAGATAAAAAGAGGGGGGGATATGACTAACAGCATATGACAGATGTGCATCAAGGCTGTGTCTCAATTACACAATACAAAAAAACTATTGGGACACCCCCTCACACACACTTTGCTACAGCTGCCACTCTCCTTGGAAGGCATTACACATAACTTCAGAGTGTTTTATGGGAATTTGTGCCTATTCATTCTGTCTAGCATTGATGTGATCAGGCACTGATGTTAAACTAGAAGACCTGGATTACAATCTACATTCTTGTTCATCACAGATGTTTTGGATGGGGTTGAGGCGCAGGACAGTCAAGTTCTTCCACACCAAAGCCATCCAACCATGTCTTTATGCACTGGGGCACAGTCATGCTGGAATAGAAAGGTTCTTCCCCAAACTGTGCCCACAAAGTGGGAAGCACAATGTTGTCCAAAATACAAGTGTTAAGATTGCCCATCACTAGAAGTAAGTGGCCTAGGCTTGAAATACCCCTACACCCAAATAGTATATAACATGTCTAACAAAGAACTACAAGCAATTCAGCTATGCTTGGACAATTCCACAATCGAAAAACTGGAGAGGATGTGGGGAGACTTTTCAGATTCGAACAACATTTATACTTATATATTAGTTCAGTTGTTGAAGACACGGAAATAGAAAATATGTGATTGTTGTCAGTATCAGATAGTAGGGGTCAAGAAAGGTGTAATCCCTAATGCATAACCTGCTCCTTTTGAAGGAAGACAAAATCCTGCGGCATGTAAAATTAAGAATATAAAACAGACAATATTCAAGCAAGGACAAACATGGAGCCAGTGTTGCTCATTACCATTGTTTCTTTGAAAAATAGTTTACTCCTTCATTACCTATTAATCATAATTATTATGTTTTTATGTGTACAAACAAGCATTGTTTACGGATCTAAACCTGGATCAGCAGAGAAAATTGTTAACTGCTTTCACAAAAGGAGTTAGCCATGGCTCTGTTTATTAGATTGTTTAAAGACAGGTCACAAATGTACTCTAAAGGGTTCATTTTGCTATTCTCTGTCTCTTGGTGTGCACCAATACCATCAGAAAATCTATAATGTAATACTAATCTTATAAGGTTTTGACTAGAGTGGTATGACTCATTCAGTATATGCAATATATTTCAGTTTTGAGTATAAAAAATAGCTTTAGGGTGTAATTATTTTTTCAACGCAGAATGCATAACATTCACATTCCCCACCACAAACTGCATAGTTTCAGGCTTTACCTGCTTTAACCTGCTTTCACCCATCTGATTTACAGGACAAAAATGTGTAGTATATGGTTATATGTATATATTGCAATGCGTATTATGTATTATAGAAATACTGACACCAGTCCAGGGCACATGCACAAATATGGCAGGTACAGGGGAAATTCACACACCCATTCTTACATCATTGTTGACTGCTGGGAAATGATTTGATTTCCTGTTAAACAAGATCTGATAAGTTTAAATTAACAGGTGTTAATTAGTCCTGATATCCTGAAGTAAATTTAACACGCAGTTGTACAATTAGACCAACATTTAACTGTTTTACAAAACCCTGTTTAAGCTGATATTAGTGCAAACAATTCCATCAGGCCTATGTATAAAATCTCTCAGGAAAAGGGGATAGCACAAACATGAAAGCACCCTGAGCCATCAGGTACCCTGGTCTTCATCCTCAGCACTAACAGAGCAATCAGTGGTGGGTCAATAACATCACCAATGTCTGTGCTTAGACAAGTCTCTATGTCAGTGAACCTTCAGATCTAATTGTCTGTGAAGAAACAAATCATGCAATTATTTTTTATTCATTAAAAAAAAAAAAAAATTTCTTGCCTTTTACTCGATGTGACCATTTCTAAACCAAGGACTGATAGCAGTTACCCAGAGTTTTTAGTGAAGGTGTACACAAATGAATACACACAATTGCTTCATGTACATAATTTTGAGTATAAAAAATAGCTTTAGGGTGTAATTATTTTTTTAAACACAGAATGCATAACGTTCACATTCCCCAACACAAACTGCATAGTTTCAGGCTTTACCTGCTTTAACTTGCTTTCACCCATCTGATTTACAGCAAAAGCATGTGTGGTATATGTTTTTTTTTTCAACACATATAAGCCAATTAAACAATCACAGATTCAACTATGCAAGGAAAAATATTTTTAACTTTTATTTCTCTTAACACTAAGATGAACGCAAGTTTCACAAGTCAATAACCTTCAGTTTATCAAAACTTAGCTTCCTCCGATCTCCCCAAAGCAAATCTTAACCTTTCCCAGTAATCACAGCCAGTTGAAGCATGTGTGTGTGTCAGTGGTGGCTCCTGGTCAATATTTTTGGGGAAACAAACCACCCTTCATTCCCGGCACGCACCGCAAAACAAACTCACTACCTCGCCGTGCACCCTGGGCAGCCTGGGAAAAATGAATAGTTGACACATCAGCATTTTTATCAGTGAGGGAATTTCTAAATGGGCTGTTGACCAAATTTCCACCAGATGTTGCCATCCAGCCAAATACTGATTTCATCTAAAGAAAACAAAACATTTAAGTACACAAGTTAAGTCATAATAAATAAAGTAAAATGACACAGGTAATAAGTATTGAACACATGAAGATAACAAGGGGCAAAATGGCATAGAAAGCCAGGAGATCACCTGAAATCTGTGAGAATTGAAGATGAAACCCTGCCCCCTATGCCCCCATATGACCCCCTATGCCCCCTATGACCCCCTATGCCCCCTATGACCCCCTATGCCCTATGTCCCAGGAGGCACACAGGAAAGACTTCATGATGGGTAAAAGCAAAGAACTCTTCCAAGATCTTCATAACTTTATAATTGAAAAGCATTCTGATGGGAATGATTATAGGCACATTTCCAGTTCACCATAAACCGACCACGATCAGGTGTTCCACGTAAGAATAATCAAAAACCACTGGGGCAGAACATCAGGAAGACCTTGCATCCACAAAGAAAACTATAAGCAATGCGTTGAATCACCATGGCAGCCATGCATGCTCACCATTCAAGACTCCATTGCTGAACAAAAAGCATGTTAAGGCTCTGTTAAAGTTTTTGAAACAGCATACACACCATGTTTGGAGAAGAAATGGCACTGCCCACCACCACAAGAACACCATACCAACAGTTAAGTTTTGATTTGAGGCTGCTTTTCAGCAAGGGTTACTGGCAGACTTCATATTATTGAAGGCTGGATGAATAGAAAAATTCTACCGGGACATTCTGGATAAAAACTAGCAGGATGTAGAGAAAAAATGGCACGATTTTTCCAGCCATGCCGAAGCCAGAGCTGCTGCAGTCCGCAGAGTCTGGGCAAGGACAGGTGCTGGGTCCAGTTCGGTGACACCTGCAGCCAGTGGCGGTTCTAGACCAAAATTACCAGGGGGGCCGAGGGGGGCCCAGTGTGTTTTTAGGGGGGCATATATAACGGGAGTGCGCGTGTTGTGCGTGTATTCGTGGGTGGGGGGCGTGCGTGTTGCGCGTGTGTGTCGGTGCGTGTTTGTAGTGCTTTAAGTAGTCCATCTAGAACACACGTGGCGTTAGCTCCATTCTTCAAGCCAGCGCATGTCTCGATAAGAAGTTTATACTCAATTATTTGGCTGTTCAGGACAGGGGGTCATAAGGGGAGAACCGCCTATGCCTACAGCACCCTCCTCTCCTGGCAGCACTGAGCCTGAAGACCTCAGTACTCCACCGCGTCAGGAACGCGCGTTCTTGCCAGCCCGACCTCACTACAGCACAACACACAGACGGTCACCATGCTGTTGTAGCGAGGAACTGGTAAAATTCTTAAATAGGTCTGGACTATATTCCATCATCGATACAACATTAGTAACATGCCATTATTTGACTTGCATACACTGCTGATTTCTGAGGACTGCTGCTCAGTGGCGGCCACTAGCGTCTTGAGCTGAAACTACACTAAGAGACAGCTAAAGAGTGTTCCAGACCAACCTTACGAACGTGGGACTTACGTAAGATATACTTAGTGTACGAATGCTTCGGGAAACATCCCATAATGTAAAGAGAGAGGTTAAGGTAAAATTAAGAACTACATAGCGATAAGAAGCTTTCGAAAAACCGGGCCCTGAGTTCTTTGGATGAATTCTATATTTGGCTTGATGGCAGCATCTGGTGTAAATGTTTTTGTCAATAGCCCACTTAGAAATCCCCTTACTGATAAAAATGCTGATGTGTCGAATACTTATTTTCCTTGCTCTAATTTTATTGCCCTAAGTACTTCACCTCCATGTTCTGTTGCTGCCTTGATGGAACTTCACTCTCCTGCTCTTCCCTCAATCTCCTTATAGTTAAGGTTAAAAAAAACCCAAGAAGACGCATCTAACAAATCGCTCTCACCTTATACATTAATTCTACCCTTTTTCTAAGGATTTCAAAGTGATAATTATGAAGATTATCCAGAAATCCAAATACAGTTCAATGTGGTTTAAGACTGTGAGTAGGCCATGCAAGACCACTCACCTTTTTCTTCTTTAGCATATGTGTGGTCAATTTTCTTCCCACTGACAACTTTCAGATTGTTGGATGGTGATCCTTAGCCTCAAAATCATGGTACATTTTTCCAAACCTCAATTAAGACTCACTGTGGCTTTTCTTGGGGAGTGGCTTTTTTCTTGCAACTCCATACACACCATAGTTGTGAAGCACTCGTGTAAGTATTGTCACATGTACACAGTGGCCTCTATTATCAATTCGGGAGGCCAGAGAGAACAAAGGCAACCTGTCAGTGCTATGGCTTGACCTGACAAATGCTTTCGGCTCCTTTCCCCACAAGTTAGTTCAGCTCACTCTGATAAAACCCCAGCAGGTGTAGCTGACTACTGAACTTCAGGATGAGGGTCTCTTTGGGAACAACTACATCTACTTGGCACAAGGCGGAGATCGGCATTCTCACAGGGTGCAGTATCTCCGTGACACGGTTCTCCCTAGCCATGAATATGCTCACTAAGTCGGCTGAGTTAAAGTGCAGAGGGCCCCGAATTAACTCTGGACAACAGCATCCATCCATTTGGACATTCATGGTGGAGTGGGCCCAGATGCGTTTCAAACCTGCCAAATCATGATCCTTGGTGCTGAGGAGAGGAAAGGTGTAGGACAAGTTCCTTCATAGGCACAGCCATTCCAACAATTTCAGAGAAGCCAGTCAAGAGATCGGAAAAGGTTTTAACAGCTCTCTGAGAGATTAATCATCTATCTAGGCAACCTGTGCCAAGTTGGATGATTGGCTAAAATCTGGAAAAGTCTGGCCTACC
Source organism: Rhabdalestes septentrionalis (assembly GCA_037832545.1). Classification (NCBI taxonomy): domain Eukaryota; kingdom Metazoa; phylum Chordata; class Actinopteri; order Characiformes; family Alestidae; genus Rhabdalestes; species Rhabdalestes septentrionalis. The sequence continues at coordinate 16,327 of JBBMFX010401082.1, forward strand.
TGGTAAGTTCAAAGCCTGCGTTTACCAGCATGGCATCCTTCCCAGGATCCTGTGGCCCCTCCTTGTGTTGAGACCTTAGCGAGAATGTCAGCAACCACCTTCAGAGATGGCTATGGTTACCAAGTGCCTTGTCACCCATAATTGATTGGTTGCTTTCAGTTGCATGGAATGCTCCCAGAACAGCTAATCAAAACAGTGACAGTTGATCACAGGTGGATGCCAAGTTGCTTGGCATGCTTAGTTATGCTGGACTGAGTTTACAGGAATTTTTTCAGAGCCACGTGATCCATTATCTCTCTCAGTGTTTCTATTTATTTATTTTTTTTCCTTTTTGTAAGCTGTTGCTATCATGTCGTAGACTTGGGTGTTAGAAACTGCATTGGGTAAAATACAGGTGGGAATAAGTTTTTTTTATTTCAGGATGCAAAGCAATGAAGGGAATTATTTTTTCTATACCTGAATGCAAAAAGGAGAACATACTTTCGATTGCTATTAGGTTACTTCTTTAAAATATCAGAGGAGTTCTGGAAAGAAAAATAAGAAACCTGCAAAAAGGTTCATTTTCTCAGGTTTTATCTTTTATAAGTTCAAGAATTGAACTGAAGAGCTTTGCCTTAGTTTATAATAACTGCTGACAATATTGTAATTTCCAAATAAAAGTATTGTTTTATAAAGCATCATTTTAATGGAAATGACAAAACATCAAAATAAGAGAAATGATAGTGTTTACAGAACTAGAATAATTCAAAGAAAACAAATCTCCTCTTCACTCTTAAACAAAATGGCTACAATTACCTTTGATGTACTTCTAGTAGTGTTTTACAGTTCAACTGGTCACATTGAAAGAGTGTTGATTATTTTTTTTATGGAGCTGTATGTAAATTTCCTATGTTCTGATGGGCACCCCTGTATGGTACCTAGTTCAAAAAGCACTTCAGACTAAATATACAGTTTACATTTAGCAAATAGTTGTGATGTAACTGCTAAAGAGTGCAGACAAATGGAAGTAAATGGGTGTTTGTGATGTCATAAACATAGTACATTTAGAACTGTTTTTACTGGACTTCGAGGGCACACTTTGACACTTTAATAGTGTTCACCGATGACAAAATCTTTTTAATTGTACTACTCATGCCAGTAAAGGAGCTAAAGTGAGATACGGAGGTGTGGAATAGGAGAAGCTAATATTTCAGTCATGCATTGACCCTGAGATTGAGAGACCCTAATCTCACATCAGACTGGCATAGAGCATGCCAGCATGCTTAACAGCATGCTCTATCTCAAAACCCACATGATGTCACTACAAGCACTTAAACCATTAGAGTCCATGCACACCACTATCCCTTTGAAACAGCTGCCAGACACAATTACTGTGTGTCTGTGAATGTGTGGATCATATTGACATTTTTTTCACATTTAAAAATATTACAATAAGAGTATAATTACATTGTGTGTAATGTTGTTCCGATTCCGATACTAGTATCGGAAATGCTGCCGATACCACCAAAAAATCTGGTATCGGTATCGGCC
>JBBMFX010401189.1:0-17856 GCA_037832545.1 Rhabdalestes septentrionalis
GATTGCGAGCAAGCACCACACAAAGTTAGGTGCAGTTTTAATGCAGACAAAATGTATGTTCGTTGTATAAGACGCACCAACTCCCCCCGTTTTGGGGAAGAAAAAGTGCGTCTTATAGGCCGAAAAATATGGTATCTTATCTTTACAAATTCATATATGCATTCAATATTTAAATGCATTCATTTGCATCCCCATATTTCAAAGATTTTTTTTCTGGAATGTTGAAGTGAATATCTCATTTTTGTTAGTTTTAGGAAACTCATAATATCTGCTAACTACTGTGAGTGAGTGGGCAGGGCAGCACCTTTCTTTTTTAACAGAATGACTCACAGAGCCAGAAGGGAAGCAAAAGTTATCTGCAGATCTTGGGGTCTATATATGAGAATGCTCTTCCCCCTGATGAAGCTTTCATAATTCTGGGTACGAGTAAGCAGTCGGCACCTTGAAATCTGAGTGACTGCATATTAAGACATAAGGTCACTGATGTAATCAGGCACAAGGCCATTTAAGGCTTTATTTGTCATTAATAGAATTTTGTAGTCAATACGATATTTGAGTGGAAGCCAGTGTTGTCTGGATAATATTGGACTAATGTGGTCGAATTTCCTGGTTCTGGTGAGGACTAGTTTTTCTGCATCATGGAGAGATAATGCACTTCCTAACTTAGTAATGTTTCATAGAAGGAAAGCTAATTTTGTAACGCTGCTTATATGAGTGTCGAATGAAAGATCGGGACCCATAGTGATGCCGAGTTTTTTTTACAGTTAAGGCTGGAGAGGCTGATGAATCAGCGAGATCAAGCATTAGACCTGTTGTATCTGCATTGAGTAAGAGGAGGTTCTGCGACATCCAGTCTTTTATATCTTTAATGCAGTCCATGATTGTATTTAATCTAAGTTTATCATCGGGATTTGTAGAGATATAAAACTGTGTATTGTCTGCATAGCAGGGAAGCTAGTTCCATATTTCCAAATAATTGTCCCAAAGGGCAGGTAAATAAAAGAGGTCCTAAAACAGAGCCTTGTGGGACAGATGATTTGATGCAATGGGAGTAAGAAGGGAAAAAACTAAATGTTTCCTAAATTGAACCCATAGCCGTAAAGAATGTTTCACCACTGGATTTGTGATAGATTTCAGTGAGGAAAGGGGAAGTGAGGAACCAGCCACGCAATAATAAAAATGAAAATTTAGAAGGCCAATTCACCGGCCACTTTTGTTTTTTGAAGGTCAGTCTTATTAAATACGTGGGTGTTTATCTTGCCAAAAATAAGAGGAGATAATTGAGTCAGGTTATTTGAAAAAGATCTGGGAATAAAAATAGGTAAAGCCAGAAAAAGGTATACAAATTTAAGTAGGATGGTCATCTTAATTGAGTTAATACATCCCGCAAGAGACATGGACAGGGATGACCACTGGGATAAAGTTGGTTTAGTTTTATTTAACAAAGCTATGAACTTCATTTTAAATGGTCTTGGATTATTTTGTAATTGAAATTCCCAAATAGGAGAACTTATTCTTCTACATTTTTAACAACATATTGGTAAAATCGAACACAGTAGCTTATACATTAACAGGCAAAAGCTCGCTCTTACTGAGATTTAATTTATAACCTGAAATCTGACAGAACTGACTAAACTAAGAAAGGGCAGAAGGAAGTGTTAAGGTTTAGAGATAAAGAGCTGCAGGTCATCAGCATACAGTGAAACGTTGTGCTCTAAATTGTTCCTCCGGATACCAGATATGTGTTTACATATGCGAAAAGCTGTAGCAAGTGTTTCGATGGCCAATTCAAAAACCATAGGGCTTAATGGGCACCTTCTGGCGGGTTCCACGTTGTAGGTTAAATGGTCTGGACTGCTGAGCATTAGTATGAATTGAAGCAAATGGAAATGTGTACAATAGCTTGATCCAGAAAATGAAATTTGTTTGAAAACCAAAATGATTGAGAACAGAGATTAAATAGTTCCACACAATGTGATCGAAAGCCTTGAGAGATACAACACATTCGGGGACTTTCTCGGCAGGCGAGTAAATAATATTTAAAAAAATGTTGCATTTTAAAGTAGAATTTTCTACTTTTTATTTAGCCATTTTGGTTTTTAGAAATAATACAAGTGAGTACAATGTCTAATGTACGAGCCAAGGCAGATCTTAGCATCTGTGTTCAATAATGAGGGAATTAGGAGGCACAGTCTATGGGATCTTTCCCATTTTCAGCAATCTCCTCTTCTCTCCTCTTCTCTTTTTTAGTTGAAATATCAGTAAAATAAATACATTCACATTGCCACCTCTCTCTTTTCTCTCTAGATTTTTTAAAGAACTGGAGGACAGACACCAGCAGAATATTGTTATTGAGGACATCAGTGATATTGTGGTCAGACATGCCAAATTGAACTTTGAGCCCTACGTGAAGTACTGCTCTAATGAGGTGTATCAGCAAAGAACACTGCAAAGGTTATTGTGAGTACAGTGTGTATAAACACACACACACACACACACACACACTCATACATAAACATTCTCAAAATTCATGAAGGGCTTCCCTTCAGTCATACTTAGCAACTTGGAACATGGACAGATTTGCAGCAAATGTGCATTTTCTTCCACCAGGTACATACACACATATATACACATACCTTATCACCCCTAATAACTTTTTCTTATCCCATTGTTGATGAAAAACAGCTCTCTGTTAGTCATCTGTGAATTCAGATTTTTGACCTTTTGGATTTGCACACCAGGCATTTAGTGCAGAGATTACAACTCCTTCTGATAATCATCTACCAGAGTCCAGTTAAAGGAACTACTTTAGTATTAAACAAATTGTAAAACATTATAAAACATCCCAAATCTCTTGCCACTGGCAATATTTACTGGCAATGACAGTAAATGAATCCAATTCATATCAATCCCATCATATTTTTTCTTTACAGAAGTAAGAGTTCATCCTTTAAAGAGGTCTTAAACCGGATCGAGGGCCATCCAGACTGCCGGAACCTCCCCATGTGCTCCTTCCTGATCCTGCCCATGCAGAGAGTGACACGGCTCCCTCTTCTTGTCGATGTAAGTTATGGTCATGTTTTTCAGTAAACACCGCTGTCTCCATCTCGCTCAGATTCATTCCCCATAATCTGTGATTAATTCTCAGTCCCTGTTTCATAACTGTATGACAGTGGAATAAACATGACATTTCATAGTGACTCACAACAAGTGATGTTCAGCAATGACAAGAAAAATAATGCAGGTGTGGGTCTGGACAGAGAGTGGACCCATCTAACTCACTCACTCTCTCTCTGTCTGTCTCATATATATACTTATTAAACTTCTTGAAATAATTATGTCTAGAAACATGTCTGGGAGCTCACTATGCTAGGATAGCAGTTTTCTACATAAATCAATAGAATCCAAAAGGATACGGTTATCTAGAAGATGGCAGTTTGCTGCCACAGATTGCTCGTGAGACGGCAGCTGAATGTTTACCTGAGCTAGCCCCTTTATACAATGGCAGATTTCTAATATAACATTCATACGTAAAGTTAAAAATAACACAAAAATAAATGATCAAACAAATATCAGTCATGAGTTGCAGGCACTACAAGAAGGACAGGGGGTTTATACAGTACTAACCTGTAAATGGGTAAATAAAAACAAAGAGATGAATCAGGCTGCTGCTTTCCAGTATTTCATTTAAAGTTACATCTGAGGGCTTAGCGCGAAGATCCGCCCCCTTAGCAACCCAGATGCAACTGCTCCACCTGTGTCACACATTTATGGTTCTACTTGGCACTAGTCTGTTCTAAAGTGATAATAGTTGAAAAATATTTATGAAAATACTAAATAAAAGTAATAATACCGCTCCAGACCTGTGGTCACCTGTTTTTGGGTGTGCCACAGATACACTCACTCACAAAAACATGATTCCTCATTTTCACCTGTAGTTTTGTTGTGAGATAATTAGTAGCTCCATAAAGCCACTGGCCTCACTGTGGCTCAATTTCTGTGACAAGGACTTGCTCTTGCATAACACAACAATTTCACTTAATTAGCTCTCCTTCGTTTCTCTGTTTTTCTTCCTCTCCCCCGTTCCCTTTCTCTGTCCCTTACTGTGGTTCATTTGTTCATAGAGATCATGTGTTTTTTTTTTTTTCAAACTGTGTTTGTGTTCATTGCCACAGGCTGTAAGTTCAGTGAAGAGGGAGATAGTTATTTGCCTCTTTTTTCTTTTCTTTTCCTAGATCTTTCTTTCTCTTTCTCTTTTCCTCTTTCTGTCTTGTTTATACAGTGGCTACTAGTTGGACAGAAGGAGTGGTAGTTGTGCAACATTAAAGAAGGTCAAACGAGAGCCAATTCTCAACCTGTATCTTATCTCTGTTTCTTTTTTTCTGTGTCTCTCTTTCCCCCTTTACTTCATCCCATGAGTTTTGTCATGTTTTTTTTAACACAGAATGGAACATTTTGATGGTTTAAGTCTGAGAAAGTTTGGTTTGGGTTTTTTTTTGTGAACTGAACTTAATATATCAAGGAGGCGAGAGAAAGAGAGAGAGAGTGGCCCAAACAAGCCATATTAGTCTGTTTCATAATGATGAAATTAAATTATTTTTGTATGTCCTTTTGTATGTGCTTTACTTATATAATGTATCAGTGGAGCTGACACACAATTACTTGTTTGTTAGTGTTTTGTTTTAAATACTGAGGGTTTTATGGGCTTTATAATTATTTTTCTTCTAGACTATATGCCAGAAGACAGCCAAAGACTCTCCCCCGTATGAGGAATGTAAAAAAGCTCTTCACTGCGTCAGCAAGGTAAACCCGTTCACCTGACATCTCCTGTTGAAATGTGATCTAAATAGCAGTAATGGCATTTGTGTTTTTTTGTGCATGTGTGCAGCTTGTGCGGAAGTGTAATGAGGGTGCTCGTACAATGGAACGGACTGAGATGATGTACACCATCAACTCTCAGCTGGAATTTAAGATAAAGGTGAGTGATTTCCAGACCCACCGTTACAGCAAACTTACTCACCTCAGCAACTGAAAAATATTTGTAGGTTTTTTATATATACATTACAGCTCTCAAATTATATTGGTGTAAGTGTCACTCATTTCATAAATCATGTTACCTTATCTTTAAATTGGCAGTGAAGACAGTTTGCTGCTTACTGGTTGCTATTTTGAATAGTTTTTTTTAAGCTCTTAAAGTTGTTAGATGACAACTTGAATCAAGTATTTAAAGAGTAATCCTGTTCTGAATTTGTGGGTTGCCACTGCTCGTGCTGCAGCTGCCGGGTTGGACTTTTAACCACATCGGGATTTTCCCAGCCGTCTATATTCAGTGCTTGGCCCTGAAAAAGATATGGATCCAGAGGGGGGGTGTGGGGTCTATGCTCACCTGGGTTGTTTTATCCATCGTTCACCGCATGGCTCTGCTTCAGGACTCTGCTTCTATGCTTTTGCACCTTGCTTTTATTTGGCTGTCCCTCCACCTGCGGCTCTTCAACTCCATCCAGATAGCGATATTAAGCCCCACCGCAGGTACATCCAATGAGGGTCCTAGTGAAACTTCAATATCAATGACACTAACTCAGTAGAGGCCATCTGGCCCAGAACTCGTTGTCCTCGCCGCTGATCAGGCTGTTAACCATGTTGCGCTGGGCCCCTAGCTAGGTCTGCTAAGAGCACCAACTCAAGCATCAACTTTGGTCTGTTAAACATCCGCTCTCTTACTGGTATGATGCATCACATCCAGGATCTCCTCTCCGAGTGTGAGTTGGACTTTCTTTGCTTGACTGAAACTTGACAACAGCCTAATGATTTGTTTCCCTCAATGACTCCACTCCACCTGAGTTTGTTCACATCGGTTAACCCTATGACTCAGGGAAAGGCGGAAGTCTCATGATAATTCACCAAAAGCAGTGGAAGGTCCTCTCTGTCTCCGCCCAAATATTCAACTTATTTGAATACACTGCATCACAGATCCCTGGAGCTACTCCCACCAATATGTAGTGTTTATCGACTGCCAAAGCTAAATAAGTACACTCTCCCAACATGCCAGTTATCAGTAACTTCAATATTCACATGGACATTGAGAAGATAATGCTCTTTCCAGAGATTTTCCTCTTTCTGAACATGTTATTTCTTTTAATGTAAATGTATCAGATTCCAAAACCTCTACTCCTTGTGACATCACATATAGGAACATTTGCAATATTAACCCAGAAATGTTCTAATCTGCCATATATGACCTTCCGTCCATTCACAGCTCCTCAACCCCTGAAGAACTTGTTTCTTACTATAATGTCAAGCTCCATAACCTTCTTAACACTTTTGCTCCACTCAAACACAGATCTGTCTCATTTTGCCGCTAAGCAACATGGTTTACTCTCGAGTTGCACAATCTCAAAGCCAAAGAATGCCAACTGAAATGTTTATTTAATCATACACTAATCATCATAATTAATCATATTTTGTTTTACCAGGACTGCATAGTGTCAGCTAAATTTGCATACTCTTCTGGTTTAATCAGTTGTAACGAAGGTAACTTTGAGTCTCTCTGGACTCATTCTCTTCCCATATATACTCTGCTGACAGCTGTAACACTCATACGTCCACCAACAACTTAAGTTTGCAGGAGTTGAGACTCCCTGTTCCCCTTCCTGTCATAATTGATATATCAAATATTTTAGCAAAATATAAATCATCCATCTGCCAGCTTGACCCTCTCCCCACAGTGTTAATTAAAGCTTGTCTGCCCTCATTGCCTCTTCTCATAATTATCCACTGTTCCCTTAACACTGGAATTGTTCCTTCTTCTTTGAAAACTTTCTGTCATTCCAATTCTCCAAAAACCTGGTGTAGATCCCAATAACTTGGATATTCTTCTTCCGAAATCAAACATCCTTTTTATAAAAAAAAAAAAATCCTTGAAAAATTTGTTGCAACTCAGCTCTGCTCACACCTCAATAACCATAATTTCTGCGAACTATTTCAGTCCACCCCAGCTTTGAACAGCTTTGTTAAAGATCACCAATTACCTTCTAATGGCAGCGAATTCTGGTCTTCTCACCATCCTCATACTTTTAGATCTTTGGCTGTCTTTTAGAACTCATACATTTGATTCCATTTCTCATAATATCCTCCTGAACAGATTCGCATACATCAACATTAGTCATACTCCCCTCGCCTGGTTCACTTCGTATCTCTCAGGCTGCGCTCAGTTTATCCAATTTAAATCCCACTTTTCAATGTGTTTCTTGTTTCTGAAGGTGTGCCACAGGGTTCAGTATTAGGGCCTCTTTTATTCATTATCTACACACTCCCTCTTGGCCAAATATTCTGAAATATGATATCAGTTTTCATTGTTACGCAGATGACACCCAGCTCTACATTTCCTCCAAACCCAATTCCTCCCTTTCACCTACCTCCCTTATGGATATTAGATCATGTTTATCTTCCCATTTTTAAAAATGTAACAGTAATAATACAGAAGATTTTCTCTTTGGCACCGCCTCCACTTTGACCAAATCTCACAGTTTCTGCATCAATATTGATAACTCCCCTTTCCAGCCTTTCCCTCGGGTAAGGAGTAATGTTGTCACAGTACGAAGATGTCAGTATTCAAAAATATGAATTGAACAAAAAGCTATTTTTAACACAGTTATTACATGACTGAATAACACTCTTCTTATTTCTAAACTTAAACATTTGTATTAATGAAACTAAATATATTTCAACTGTATAAACTGGCACTTGGTCTAGACATATGAATACAGCAACAGCTCAGTTCAGTTTTCTTGCCTCAGGTGAGTTTTTGTCAAACTTCTGCTGCTGAAATGCATCTGTAATCATTGTTGTGGTCTTCCTCATCCTGTAGCTGTAAAAGGAAAATATAATATCCTTCAGTAAAACAATTTTATATGAATTTTATATGTAACTTTTCAGTAAATAATAAACCTTAGCTTTTATAATACATTTATATAAGATTACTTATTAAGTATGATATTAATTTTACACAGACAGAAACTCTTAAAAAAAAAAACACTACTAAAAGACTCCCTTTAACCTGACTTAACAATAAACAAATGTAATACAGCAGCTGTTTTTCTTAATTTAAAATTGTATTAAATGCTTTATAAAATAACATTCTCACACATTAATTAATGTTCACTCATTGTTACTTGATCTTATTGTAAAGCCTTACCAAACTATACAGGACTGTATTTGAATGGACTATTATTTAATCAAACTGCACAAACCATATTTCGTAATGTAGAACTGCTTTTGTGATGGGCCGATGTTAAAGAGACAAACATTAAACATACATTTGTTTTCTAACACACATATTTTGGCTACACAAGTAATTTAAAAGCCTCTGATGTGTAAAAATAGTATGCTGTCCTCTTTTAAACGCTGTAGGAGCATTAAATAGTTAATAAAGAAAGGTTATCCTGCTACTCATGTTAGCATTAGCTGCATTATGCTAATGATTAACTTAGCAAATAGCAATGTTTATTTCAATCCACCATTTAAATTAATATAGGGTATATTTTTTGTAATAAAAGCTCTAAATGTAAAATTAAAACTTACCTGCTTGAATTCTTTCATTAAATCTGGATGACGGTCTTTGAGGTGTTTTATAAGGTTCCTCCTTTGACAATAAACTTCGATGACACTGATGGCACAGCAAGAACCAGGTTGACCGGGTGCTCGGTACCACCGGTACTTCAGAAAACCTGGTACTTTAACATTAAAAAATTTGTTGTACTGACTTGGTACTGAAGTACAGGGTCTTTTTACAACACTAGTAAAGAGTCTGGGTGTCATATTTGATAGTACGCTCTCATTTTAGTCTCATATTAATTACATCACACGGCCTGCAAACTTTCACATAATATTAACCAACTTCGTCCCTTCCTTAAGCCTCATGCTGCTGCCACCCTCATCTATAGCCTTATCACCTCCCGGATAGATTATTGCAACTCTCTTTTTTTGGTCACCCCATAAACTCAAACTCCCTCCATAAACTCCAACTTCTTCAGAATTCTGCAGTTCGGGTCATAACTCGTACTCCCTTACGAGAACACATGACCCCAGTTCTTCAAAAGCCTCATTGATTACCCATAGAAGCTAAAGATAAAAGTGCATCCATAACCTTGCCCCTCCTTATCTGTGTGACATGCTTTAAACCGTCACTGCTTCCTGCTCTCTCAGATCTTCGTCTGCCACTCAATTTTCCTTCTGCCCATCTCATCACCATTGGGAACAGAGCTTACTGTCACTTTGTACCTAAGCTCTGGAACACACTTCCTCCAGTCATTAGGAATAAGATTATCTCCCCTTATTTAAGTCACAGCTCAAAACACACTTGTTCATACTGGCTTACTCGCTTTAAACTGATTTTAATTGTTGTCAAATCGTTTATTGTTGTGCTATTTTTAAAGGGGACCTATTATACAAAATTCACTTAAAAAAAACAAACAAGTTATAACAGGTCTATGGGCTATTAAGAACATGTTCATGAAGTTATTAAAACAAAATCACTCTCACATAAAGAGATATCACCAGGTTTATTCAAAACAAGCAGTTTTAGGGCTGTGTCGGTTACATGCAAATAAGCTGTTGCTGGCCACACACTCATACCCCACCTACCCCACCAATGCCCCACCCCCCTTACACTGCCAGACGTGAAAATGGCAGAACACAGTGTCGGACCCAGAGCAAGATGATTGAAACAGTCTTCATGAGAATGGCCGTGTGTTAAAGCTGGTGATTTTATGAGCCATAGGCTGTTTAATATTTGGGAATTTTTGTATACAGACATATTCTTGACTAGAAGGACAATACAAAGAAGTGATATTTGACCCAACAAACCAAGGTGTGAGGCGACTAACACAGGTGCTACGAAGTGAAATGGCAAGAACTTCACAACCTGTCACGAAGTAAAGTAAACCTTAGACAGTTAAGAGTTTTTTTTCTGGAAGGTCTAACTTGTGACTAAACTGTTGGCCCCTTGATTAAAAAAAGGTTTGATATCCAAGCCAGATGCCTCAGAGATCAGATCTACTGAGCTTTGTAACTCAGATCTGTTTTGCACACACATTGTGCTTTATAGATCCAGCCTACAGAGAGAGAGCCCTTGGAGCCCTTGAAAACCCTTGGAAATTAGAATGGCCAGAGAGTACCTGAAGAGAGAGAGAGAGAACAGACAGGGAGAAGCAGTGGGCAATAGATGAGGGAGAGAGAGGGCGTGCACACAGAAAATAAAAGATCTAAAGAATTTCACCAATGTACAGCTGCTTTTGTACAGCCGTGACAAGTCAGAGGACTGCACAGAACAGCCTAAATGTGCTTAATATAATTCTCTGACCGGGCTGTGGAGCTGGAGGACCAGCTGGGCATGAACATACCAGGAGGCCTCTAGAGAGAATTTAGAAGCTCTTAGGACCATCAGTGCAGTACATTGGTCTCATGCATGTATGATGTGCATGTGTCTTTCTAATACATCTTAACACACTCCACATTGTTGGTGCTTAATGATCAAGAGTGAGAACTGAAAACATAGGTGTCAAGTGCTGTCAGGCTCCTGAAAAAGCCAACCCACTACTAACAGACCACCATTCTCCAATTAACACTGATGCCAATATTCCATTACCAAACAGTGTTCTCGAAATTATCCACTTCTGATCCCATTCCTCAACGAATACTGACCCCCAACATCCGCTCCAAACTTTCTTCAGAACTGATCCCAACATTCTCAGTGTTACCAGCATTTACAGTGTTACCAACATTTTCCAACACTGATTCGACCCAGCATTTTATACATTTTACACATGTTCGTTGTCTCCTCACACTATGTATGTGTACACAACTGCTGATGACAATAAACTAACTTTGACCCTTGATTTATTCCACCATTCCTGAACATAGAACCCTTTGATCTGCCTTGAATGATCTAAGAAGATCAGCTTTTAAGGAGCAAATCATATCAGAAACCATAGTTTGAACAATGAATTTACATTATTTGATAGACTTTGACTTCATAATAATGCTATATTATGTTTAGATAAAGTGATGGTGAAATGTTAAGTTCTTGAACTCACAGTAAATCCTAAGTAAAGCACCTGGGAAAACCAGAGCTCAAAGTTAAACCATGCTGTGTGGTCTCAGGCGGATTCTCAGGGAGAACAAGGCTGACTTTGCTTTCACATGAATTCTGTTACGTAGTGATTATAAACAGTGTAACTACACCAGTGTGCTCAAAATATATTCAAAAGGCATTTCTATTTTTTAAAATTCATCTTTTATTACACAACATTTCCAAACTAACATTTAGCCTAAGCTTCCCTTGTTCTACAAAACAAACTTGCCCCACTCATTCTGCAAACCAAACTCACTCACCCGCTCATATACCCCAACCACACACACACACACACACACACACACAAACACACACACACACACACACACGCACACACACACACACACACTTACACAACTACAGGTGCACAATGTAATCTCATGTACACCCCGTCACCATGCTGGCATGAGTATTTGTGTTTTGAGTGTGTGAGAGTGAAAGCAGTGTGGGAAAGTTCTGCTGGCTCGTGTGTGGAGCAGCTGTCTGGAGGGCCGTGAATAATCAGAGAGTCCTCCTAGTCCAGCTGTTACATCAACAGCACTGATTAACCCTTTAAGCGCCAAAGTCACAGAATTGCGACAAGACGTCATCATGATTAAAACAGACTGTATTTATCAAGTAATGTAGCATTTGTATTCCCTACCACTAGTTGACAGACTTGTAGTACTTTGATTCAATATGGAAATTTCGCCATCCTCCTATTCAAAGTTCTGAGTAAAAAGCGGTTAAAAAGTGGTTGAGCCTTGTGTCATTGACGCGGGAGCAAAGAAAGGGTGCCCTTCTGTTCTCAGAGTGCGAGTAAGCTTGTGGGATTTGTGGGGGGAAAAAAACGGCAAAAGGCTAATAAAAAGTTGTACGTTGATGATGTCCTGCGAATGTTTTTTTTTTTTTGTACCAAGCGGAGGGTGTGAGTGAGCTGCGAGTCACTGCTCCACAAGCAGGCCCGCCCGGCGTGACAGGGCTGGGAGTCCCGGCACCTCAAGCAGCCCCCGTTCGGAGTGTAAGAAGGGAGTCTCGGCCCCCTCCGCTTGGAGCACGACTTTCTTGCGTGTCTCCCGGTACAAAAGGCGAATCTTCCCCTTCAGATTCAGAATCGGTGAATATCATTCGCAGGACATCATCAATGGACAACTTTTTATTAGCCATTTTCCCCACAAATCCCACATGCTTACTCGCACACTGAGAACAGAAGTGCATTCTTACTCTGCTCAAAATTTTCATCTTGAATCAAAGTACTGTCTGCCAACCAGTGGTAGGGAATACAAATGCTACATTACAGGATATTTGTAAATACAGTCTGTTTTAGTCATGATGACGTCTTTATATGATAATATAGCCATGTTTTACTACTATCTTCTGTTTTATTGTTGGTTTCCTCTTTCCGGATCATAATGAATGAGGATTAAAAGACAAAAAGATTAAAAGAAAGAAAATAACTCCCAAACAGCAGTTCAATATCAGCTGTTTCCTGAATATAATGAAATGAAAGATGCCACTTCATGATGTCATTATATACAAATTAGATGAGAATTTTTACCCCACATAAACTTCAGGTCATGCCCAACATTTTTCTAATTTACAATAACACTCTATCTTTAACCCATGTTAAGCCACAAGCTTTTGAAATATTGATGTAAAAATCCAGTATTTTTTTTTTTAACCCCAGCGCTTAAACCATATACACACACAGTTTAATTTAGTTTAACATATTTAATTCAGAGCTGTGAATTGATAAGTAAATTTTTGGCAAGTAATCAGAAACATCAGTCACTACAATAAGTGCAAAAAGACACACAAACACATAAATACACACACACACACACACACACAAAAGGCACACACATATACACACACCAAGGCACACTTGCATGCACATAAAGAACACTTAAACTCCCTCCTGCCAAACACTCACACACCAAAGATTCTCTAATCACTCACTCACAATTTCTGCTGTTTTTAAGAATAGCTCTTTTGATTCCTGATACATTAGTGTGTACAGTTGTATACATTTCATTAAACTGATTATGAGGATTTGTGATTGACAGCAAGCAGCAAAAATGTGATGTTACAAATGTCTAGGTTTCTTAATAATGTCAACATTACAGAGACCAATAATGTGAGTTCTCTTTCTCCTTGTCTCTCTCTATCTTCCTCTCTCTCTCTCTCTCTCTCTCTATCTCCCTCTTTCTCACCCTCTCTCTCTGTCTCTCCCTTTCTTTCCCCCTCTCTCTGTCTCTCTCTGTCTCTCCCCATTTTCTCTTTCTTTTTGTCTTTTTCTATCTTTTTTTCTCTTCCTTTCTCTCTCGTTCTCTGTAGCCCTTCCCACTTGTGTCATCCTCTCGATGGATGGTCAAGCGGGGAGAGCTGATGACCTATTCAGAGGAGAAGAACAGCATCTTTTCCAAGAGGACATCCCGACAGCAGGTCTACTTCTTCCTCTTCAATGACGTTCTTATCATCACCCGCAAGAAGAGGTGAGCCTGTAACACAGCGGAATATATGTAAACATAACTGTAAATCAGGTGTGGCACACACACCCCTGTGTGGTAACTTGAGAGCTGACTTTCATAGGAAAGAAATGTCAGCACTCTGGAGTGATGCAATATATCATTACTTCCAGACACCTTATAACCTAGTTTTTTAATTTTTATTCATCCCCCTGTCGATCCTTATGATTGTCCTCAACCTATGAGGCATTTAATGGTCATTTTTTATTTCTTCCATTCCTGAATAATAGCACCAACATTTGTCACCTTCTCACCAAGCTTCTTGCTAATGGTCCTGTAACCCATGCCAAACTTGTGCAGGTCTACAAATTTTGTCCATGACGTCCTTTGACAGCTCTTTGATCTTGCCCATGTGCACATTGCCAGTCTGTGGGAGCCAGAAAATTTGCGGATCAAAAACTTTTTTTCAATCAGTGACACGCAGATCAATTTATGTAACATAGTGCTGTCAAGCGATTAAAAATGTTGATCTAATTAATTACATGGTGTGGCGATTAATTAATCTAATTAATCTAATTAATCACATTTAATCACGCATACATAAAGCAGATTTTTTTTACCATTTATTATTGAATACAGGCTTATAACTTAGGCTACAACGGTCATGACATTTTTATCACTAACTGAACCAAACCCATGAATTAGGTTACAGTATATGACAGTTGTAAGTTTCGATACACTAAGTCTCCCAGCTCTCTCACACAGACTACAGCCACAGCGTTGAGGCTCCGCCCCTCTGGAGGTCTGGATGGAGAAAGCTAATGTGGCTATTCCAGCTAAGTTTTGCCTCTCCTGCTGCCTCTAGCTTGACCAACAGCTCTCCTACAGACACTGCAACTACGGTCACCCCTTCCACACACTTTCCCGATGGGCAAAGTGTTGAAATAACTTGTGTTTTTGCTTCATGATGACTTTCGCCTTGTATGGCCACGCAGCTGCGCTCCAAAGTTGAAGCGGGAGACGTGCGAACGTCTTTTCCAAAAGGCAAATATTCCCCTTCAGAGTCAGAAACAACTTTTTATTAGCTTTTTTGTTTCTTCCAAATCTTAGACGCTTACTGCTCGCTCACGCAGCAGTGATCTAGGACTCGGGTTCCCCTGCTATTATTGGAAACTTTGAATGGGAAGATGGCATAAAGCGTTAATTGCGTTAAACATATATATATATTTTTTAATTTCTGTGATTAATTAATCTAATTAATGTGTTAAATTCCCAGCCCTTATGTAACATATTGATTTCCCTTGATTTTTGGTTTTTAATCTGTCTCTTTCCATAAAAATGAATCTCTCTATGCTGACTCATGAGGTAAACATTACCAGGAAAGGTTTTGCATAAAATTGGCTCTTAATATTTACTAAACACATATATACTATTTTTTGCTAACCACATAATACTTTGCTCACCATAAAAGTCAGTACATTAATTAGCCAGAAAATGTCTAATTATTCAGCACTACTGATCCATAAAAAACTTTTACAGTGGATCATCAGACAACCAGGCAATAGATTATTTTTAACAAAAAACAAAGGAAACTTGTTTTATTTTACATTTTCATTAAAGGTTATTCATTTTCTGGTGCTTAACAGAATAAAAATCTGCATAGAAAAGTCGACTAGTCAAACAGTTGACTTCAGAGCCACAAGTCGATGCCCCCTGACAGAAATTGACAAGTTGTGTGTTTTTTTCCACTCTTTCTGTGTTTGCGCTTGTGTAGACAATGCAATCTATACCTCTGATTGGCTGATGCTGACACATATTCTGTGACTTTACCAATTATTTTAGTCCCTTTATAAAAAGGGTGCTACCGTTGGCATGGGGGGAATCTAAACATAAAAACACAACAAGACAAGAGACACGGCAGAGGAGACAGACATGCATCAGATGTGTGGAGATACTTCACTCTAGACACACTCTAGAAAGGCATCCGCTAGCTAACATGGCTAACGCTAGTACTGCAGAGAGTCATCCAGGCCAGAGGATGCTGAGTGGCGCCATGGCTTAAACTGTTCCCACTTTCTGTTGTACACTTCAATTTACCAGAAAATGGAATGTATCAGCCTTCATTTTGTTTTGTTTAATTGTCATGTTGACTGTTAATTTTACAGAGAGTGTTGAATGCCTGTGTGCCTCCGCCGCATCTCTGTGACGTCATCAAATGACTATTTGACTCGAATTCGACATTGTTGATTGATGAGTGGACCTGCAAAAAATCTGAAGTCGTTAATGACCTATACAAACATTGTAGTGACTCGTAGTACATATCGTGCAGCCCTAAATAACATATTACTATCTGATATACAGGGTCTTATTTTGACATTATATAAATGAAGACTGTGAGGCTGTATTGTATTATGTATATGGAATTGTCAGACTTGATGCCCTGAGGCGGGCCAGCCTGGAAAAATTCTGGGGTGAAATTTGGGTCATGTGTTTGCACTCTGACCACAGCAGTCACTAAGAAAAAGGACCTGCTGTAAAAGGAGGACAGCTGACAGGTTAAAGCTTGCTGGAACTGTGAAGAAAGTCTGTTCTCATCCAATAATGCTTCCAGCGGTAACCTTTCCCTCCTTGCTGTTTCCTGTCATACCCTGTGTCTTGTCCCAACATGCTTCAGTGACACATTCTGGTAGGGTGTGTGTGTGTGTGAGTGAACTTTTTTATTCTTTGTTTAAAAGGACAAACTTGGAGTGTATAGGTGTCAGTGTTGGATAACTGTTGGATTGTAAAAATGGTTGTAAAAATAATGTTGATTTGACGTACCACACAAATTGTATTTATATTTCTATGATGAATCCATAGTTAGTTAACAACACCATTTCAACCAGTTGGCATTCAACGTTGTTTTGATGTTGAATGAATGTTTTTTCATAAACTGACATTATTTCAACCACATTTAAATGTTTAAGTTCGGTCAAAAGCCAGCTGGGTTGGTATTCCACAGGGGGGTGTTCTGGACACTACAGTTTTTACAGGAATGTTACTGTCAAACTGTTGTTTGCCTGAAAATCAGCAGACAGGCATTTACAACAGTTCACATTGGAATATGTTTTGATGGCAACATTTGTCTATGAATGATGTGCATCACCTGTATGTTATATATTCAACATAATACACACAGAGAGGGAAATAATTATTTGATCCCCGTCTAAATTTGTATAAATCTTTATGGAGTTATAAATTGATTTGCAACAACTCAGACAGATTTCTGGCTCACACAGACTGGCTGTGTGCCCATATTGCACACAGATTACAATAAATCTCTTCATTACAGATACTCCTGATCTTAACTCGTTATGTAAAAAAATTATGTAAAGTACACCTGTCCACAGAATCAGTTTCTTCCATTCCAACTTCTCCGCCTCTCAAAGGATTTCAGGGACCTGCACAAGTCTGGAAAGGGTAACAAGACCATCAACAAGACGCTTGGTGAGAAGGAGACAACTGTGTGATTTTTCAAAAAGTTGCTCTCAGTTTGGTGCTCCTTGCAGTATCTTACCTCATGGGGTCAGGACTATCATGAGAAAGGTAGGGATCAGCCCAGAACTACACAGGAGAAGTGTGTATATGGATATATATGCAGTGATTTTGCATATTACACATAAAGAGAGAGCTGTGAATTGATCCATGGTTATAGTGTGTATATGTATGTATATATACACACACACCAGGGATAGCTGGTGGCTTGGTGTTTAGAGAGTTGCCTCTAGCCAAGGGTTGAAGTCCCAGGACCTTCATTAGGACCACAGATGTACCCTTGAGAAAGTACCATCCCCACAGACTGCTCCCTGGCAGCTACGTTGCTGGCTACCCCTTCACTTGATGGGGATTAAGGGAGAGGACACATGAAAAATTAGTGTGTAAAAGAATAAAAATAAAGCAATTTATGTATGTATATGTAGATAGTCCCTCCTATTTTTTCTTCTTCTTGTAGCAGCTGTCGGTGGTGTTTTCTTTGTTGCTTTTTCTCATGTTTTCTGGAACAGTCTGTTTGCACTGTAAGAGAGAAGATTTTTGGAATCGGTTTTGGTCTATAGTTCCGCGTGCTATGCTCTTCATTCTTTGGACCTTTGAAGAAATCAAATTGTGATGAAAGGCAGCACAGCAGCAGTCTTCAGTAGCATGTGTGGATACTAAAGCGTGTGTGTGCGTGTGCGTGTGCGTGTGTGTGTGTGTGTGTGTGTGTGTGTGTGTGTGTGTGTGTGTGTGTGTGTGTGTGTG
>JBBMFX010401296.1:0-17855 GCA_037832545.1 Rhabdalestes septentrionalis
GATAGATAGATAGATAGATAGATAGATAGATAGATAGATAGATAGATAGATAGATAGATAGATAGATAGATAGCGAAAGTAGGGTAGGAAAAGAATTTAAATTTAAAGCTGCTTTAAGCCTTACTTTGTGAACCTTTTCAGGGTTCTTACCTACAACATAACAAGACAGCAGCCTTTTTATAGTTGAAACGCATCTAAAAAATTAAGCACCATTGTTATGCACCATTGAAGACTTTAGTAACAGTGCCCTTTTTTATTCTTATTTTTTAGTATTTTTTTGTATTGTTTGCACTTCCAGACCCCTAGTTTTGATTTGTATGCAAGGGGGGAGTGATTATTATAAATAAAACATTTTTTCAGTTCAGATGTGGTGTAATAATTGTGTCAAAAACAGAAGTAAATAAATATCGGTTCTGAAAATCGGTTATCGGGCACATAAACATGCAAATAATTGGTATCGGTATTGGTAATAAAAAATCAATATCGGTCGATCACTACTTTAAAATCAGACTTCTACAGCTCACCTTCAAAAAAGACAACAAGTTTACTTAATTACCTTGGTCAGTCGTTTTTGTTGAAACAATTAGTGTGAGCTGTTCATTGCCTTGGCAGCAACAGACAGAAGGTTCATTTCATAAGGTAAGACTTCACAATACAGAGGAATTCTCAAACTTTATTCATTTTCCTTAAAGGCTGCACTGAGAATGGCCTTCCACAGTGCTCAGTCACTATGAAGAGTTAACAGTGAGGGCTGAGGCCCCACCTCCTCCTCCCGGCACACTGCAACACAAGCTGCTGTTTATACATTGTTTACTTGCTCCTAAGATGGCAGGCTGTCGAGCTCTGCGCCCAGTCGAGTCTGTTGTTGGACTCAAATTCCTGAGGCCCACCTCAGCGAGTCTAGGCCTGAGGATGGGCCTAGGAGACAATGCTGTTCCACCTGTTTCACTACAAGGCAGTCCGGCAAATATAAAGACTCAGGCTGACCTACATGTGGTCAGAACGCCTGAAATACTCTACAGACTCATTTTTGAAGGATATTATAACTGTGCACATGAGCTACAGGTACAGTAAATGTGTTTGGTGATACGAACTTTCTGTGCTTAGTTGACTATTTGTTACAGCTGACAGTCTTTTTTAAAGCTTATTGACGCTAGTAAAGTAACCCCGTAGTTTTACACGGTTCAGAAGTAGCAAAATTGATCTAATTTTGCTGAGAACCTAACTAATAAATGTATACGGAAATCCCCACAATACCGCAAAAAAAGGTTCTCTGCGTATTTTTGCTATTTGGCAATATTTTTTTTATGCATTTTAACTCTACATTATTGAGAAAAATATGATTTACTCATTTTGTTACATAAACCTTATCATAAATTAACTTACATTTCCACATAAAATATAACCGCATAAAAGTTTATAGTGCATTTCTTGATCGTTAAATATGTCGTACTCAGAGGTTGCCGCAAAGATTGCCAGTCCGCTCCTGACCCATCTTGAGTGTTTATTTTGTTTTTCGCTTTGTTCTTCTTGAAGCCCCTGTATTTTTATTACTGAAAATTCAGTTAAAAGAGGCTGTTGAGCCCAGTTGTCGTCCAATGTTTTTTTACTAGGTGGGTCTCTACAATATATTCCTCCCAATAGTTTTAATGAGATGTGCCGCCCGGCGAACAGTAAATTATTAAATGGGTATAAAAAATATTGGTGAATACCCTACATTTACACTTTTTTATTACAAAAATAAATTTTATTAATACTGTATTTACCTGTTTATGCAACAAAAAAAAAAATTACAGCAAGGATACGGGGAGAGCAGTTCAGTGTAAGCTATCCAGCATGTATACTGGTTTACATTTTCGTTAAGATAGATGTATTACGCTAAGTTTACAATGAAATAAAAGAGTTTTGGAAAACAGGCAAATTCACGCAAAGCACAGATACAGTCTTT
Organism: Rhabdalestes septentrionalis; assembly: GCA_037832545.1. Classification (NCBI taxonomy): domain Eukaryota; kingdom Metazoa; phylum Chordata; class Actinopteri; order Characiformes; family Alestidae; genus Rhabdalestes; species Rhabdalestes septentrionalis. Next base: position 1,949 of record JBBMFX010401296.1, read on the forward strand.
TGGCGGGGGATTTCGTGGCAATACATGATTTGTATTTTCGTGCTAAATTGTTAAGAAAAAAAAGAACATATTATTTACTTGTTTTGTAACATAAACAATAATGTAAATTCAGCTACATTTCTATCTGAAATATTTTTTGCACTTTAATGAGAACACAAAGAAAACACTTTGGGTATGTTTAAATATGCTGTACTCATAAAAGGGGCGGACTGAGACAAAAAAACGCTGGGGCTTTCTTCACCAGCTGGCAGCTTGTTGATGTTATTATTTCCTTTATAACAAGTTAGAATGTGTTTTATGAGTAATTGTGGTTTTAATGTTTTTGTGATTTTCTCAGTTGAATGAAAAAAATCGTCACGGACCTATGTTTAAAGTGGATGCTGGTGCAATTCGTGGCATTGTTCTAAGTAATGTGGATCTGCTGGAGGAGCTTTTGAGGAAAGAAGAGAAGTTCCCTTGTAGAGGAGACATGAGTATATGGACTGAATACCGAGATCTGAAGGGTTTAGGCTACGGCCCCTTAACTGAGTAAGAAGAGTCCACTGTTTATAGTGCTGCTTTATATCTCAGCTGTAGGACAAAGTGCACATCAGTTTTATTTGATCACTCAGCTTGTGTAAGTTCAGTTCCACAAAGTGCTGATCGGTGTAAAAGTTCATGCTTGAAAATGAATCAGTAAAAATTAGGGATGCACCGAAAATTTTTATATCAGACCGAAAGTGTGATGACGCAATCATGACACAGATGACGCAACCACGGCCTCCCCACGCCAGATTGGATTAGAGTCTGAATGTCTGCCGTGTCCGTGCATTTCGATATTTCTAAGAAAGACACGCGGGGTTAATTTATCAGATAAATAAAGCCTTCCGATAGCCTTGTCTTTCCTCCTGCCTTTTGTGGCCTAGTGGTTAGACAAATAAGAACTCCTCTGATCATTTAAACAAAAGCAGAAAACTTTGGCAGTGATTCAACTTGTATGTAGGATCCCAAGAAACCAAGTATTTTAGTGGGAACATTATGCTATGAGGGTGCTTCTCATCTAATGGTACATCAAAGGAAACATGAATGGATGGATATCCTGCATGATAATTTAATCTAATTGGCTTTGAGGAGTTAAATGTTTGCACATGACAACAACTCCGAACATACAGTGAAAATATCTCAAGACTGGTTTCTTAAAATCGTAGAAGTGCTCACCAGGCCTGGTCTCCTAATTTAGGAAGTATTTTGAAATTCTGAGTCTTGACATAGGGACACTGAACTTAAAGATGTTTTGCTAAGAGGAACTTTCCAGAATTCAAGCACATTTCTAATTACTGAAGATGACATAAAGCTTTGATTACCAGGAACAGGATTCTGCAAAGTACTAATATTATGAATTTTTGGTGTCTGAATGTTTTTTATCCTGCACAAATCTTTTGCAATCCTCAGTATTTCAAACGCATTGTTCATATTTACATATTTATATTGTGTATAAATGTTAAGTGTATATATGCACTGGAAGTATGTGAAATAACCAAAGCAAGCGTGAATACTTGTTTCCCCAAACTGCATGTCCCCAAAGTGCCCAATGTTTCATTGTAATCTGCAGACGTGTACAGAATTAACATAAAACAAACTGCAACACTTATAATGTCCTATATCGTCACAGACTAGGGCTGGGCGATATGGCCTATAATCTATATAGCAGTATGATTTGAAGCATTTGCGGTAACAACATATATTGGGATATATAATTTTCTTACATATATACACACATACTGTATATATTAATATACATATGTGTCACAATGACATACTCACATTCCAGATACATTGCAGAACATACATACTAGGTACATTGAAGCAGAATAAACACTCTTCAAAACAAGTTTAAATGCAATTTTCTGAACATTTAGTGTGCAAATTGTATTTTTAAAATTACTAAACTTTTCAAGTCAATTTAAAGATGTGTAACTTTGTCATAGGGTTTAGGCATTTCGATTTGGCTGAAGTGTTTGTGGTTGGAACCTTGTAACGTGTATCGAGTCTTAACCATGTTCTGAAAGACATATTTCTCAACTGTAAGAAACGCCACCATGCCCTTACACAGGTACACTGTAATGGCATTTGTGATATCAGTCCTCCTCCAATAGGGAGTGCTTTAGAAAATACTTGTAAAATATCAGTCTGCTGGTGTGTAAGGCCACCGTTGTCTTTCACCTTGACTGACAGGGAGCTTGTGGAGGGCGCAGTTTTTTCAAAACATGCTTCGTTTTGAGGTGATGTAACAAATTACTTTTATTCCCTCTCTTCGTTATTGGGCCTCAATTCCACAGAGGATTTAATCTTGGATTAATAGACAGGCTGTCAAAGCTACAGGCATTTTTGTTGCATTTTATATCTGTGCTAAATTGACATTAATGAGGTGCTACACTGGGCTCGCCTGACAGTAAATCCAGCGTGCAGCCCGATGTGTAGTTTTGTGTATTCGCCTGTGGGGGCAGTAATCATTCTCTCTAGATCGGCCATCTTGATTTGTAGTTCTTAACTGAAAGCATTGTAGTTCCACTTTGAAAACAAAGGATTTTTTATTTGTTAAAACTTAAAATCGACATTATGGTTTTAAAAATACTCCTAATACGAGAGAATTAAAGTAAGGAAACACCTCTTCCTCCTCCACCCATGCTTAAGCTTTATGCTTCAACCAAAACAGACGCTTCATGACATCAACACGCTATCGCGGTAGGACGGTATGATCAAAATCTGTACCGTTGGCCAAATGCATACCGTTTATACCTCATACCGTTCAAACTGCTCACTTCTATTACAGAAACATCAAAATCATGTAAGAAAATATTATTTTTTAATAGTAAGCCCTTTGTGTTGAATCAGCAATTCGGTAGATGCATAAACAAACACAAAATAATAAAAATGTTGTGATAAAATCAATATATTAACTAGTAGTAAAATTTACCATTTTCTCCTTTGAAGTTACAGTTTTGGGGATGTGAGGTTTTATAACAGCAGCAACATGTTTCACTTTGTTTCACCAGAGAGGGAGAGAAGTGGTACAAACTCCGAGCTGTCCTGAATAAACGCATGTTGCATCCCAAAGATGCAGTGAAGTATGAGAACATGGTGAATGATGTAGTCACAGATTTCATCAAAAGGTTAAACCATGTGCGCAAAACAAGCCCACCTGGTGACCTGGTGCTTGATATGTGCAATGAGCTGTATCGTTTTGCTCTAGAAGGTATGACACAAGTTACATTGGAGATTAAATTATGGTCCACACACGTAAATCTTCCCTATATTGAGCAAGTAAATCAAATTCTTGTCTAATCTTTTCATCTCACCTTGTTTTATCCTATATCTTCCATTCAGGGATATCCTTCATACTGTTTGAGACTCGCATTGGCAGTCTGGAGAATGAGATCCCGGCAGAGACTCAGGACTTCATTAAATCCATTGCTCAGATGTTCACATATAATTTCCCTGCATCCCTTCTACCTAAGTGGACCCGCAATTATTTGCCATTCTGGGGGCGCTACATAGGTGGCTGGGAGGGCATCTTCAAATTTGGTTAGTTAATGAAGTTTACAGAGTAAAGGGTGAAGAACTTAATCTCGCAAAAAAAGATGGCCCAGGGTCACCTGTATTAATTTTTATTTGAGAGAAACATCCTGATGGTTTTGTGCAGGCTGTAAGCTCATTGACAGAAAGATGGAGGACATTCAGAAACGTCTGGACACAAACCAAGATGTTGAAGGAGAGTACCTCACATACCTGCTCTCCAACACCAACATGAGTAAAAAGGATGTGTATGGGAGCATCACTGAGCTGCTACTGGCAGGAGTGGATACAGTAAGTGGATCAGTACACTGCACATGACAGCTGGTGGCCTAAAGGTCTGGAAGTTGCCCCTGCGATCAGAAAGTCATTGGTGTGAATCCCAGACCTGCTAGTGGTATTATCCCCACACACAACCTACTGGCTGCTTTTCAGAGTGTGTGCTCTGGTGTGTGCACATATGACAAATAGACACTTTACTTTTGTATATTGATCTGAAGAGTGCTGGAACAAAAACAACATTGTTACTTTTAAACTGCTGTAGAATAAAATGTAGAATAAAACAAGACCACTTTTCATTTTTTCCATTTTAATCATGCATTAAGACCTCCAACACCACAGTATGGGCCTTGCATCACCTGTCTCAAGATACAAAGGCTCAGGACTCGCTATATCAGGAAGTGACCAGTACCATCAAGGGGGACAGAATTCCAACAGCTCAGGATGTAAACAACATGCCTTACCTTAAAGCTGTGATTAAGGAAACTCTAAGGTGAGGTTTGTGAAGGAGAGAAAGGAGGTTTCAATATTTTGCCTAAAAAACAAATGTTCATATTGATTTGATGGTCAGATCAAAATGAAAAATGGTTAAACAAGCTCTTTTATTTAATCTGTTTTATTCATATAATTCTGTAATGAATATGATTTAATAATATGTTAGGAAATATATTAGACTGTGAATTTGTGTTGATAACAGCATGTTTACGCAGACTCCACTGGTGATATACTGTATCTGAGTAATGTTACAGGTACAACTAACATCATCCTTAACCTCAGTGAGCAAAAGGCATTCTGCTATTTTAGTTATCCATTAAATTGCATGTTTTTTTTAATGTACAGGATGTACCCTGTTGTTCCAGTAAATTCCCGTCAACTGACAAGCAGTGATGTAATAATCGGAGGACACTTCTTTCCTAAAAATGTGTGTTTTTCCTTTATCTTTATTATTTATATGTTTCATTCACATCCTTCTATTAATGACTATTTAACTAATCAGTCACTCTTATGAACAGACCACATTTTTGATGTTCCATTATGCGATCAGTCGGGATGAGAAGATCTTCCCTGAACCGTGGGCCTTCAAACCTGAGCGCTGGCTGCGGGATGGTAGGGTGAGGCCTAACCCCTTCGGATCCATCCCATTCGGGTTTGGAGTGAGGGGCTGCGTTGGCCGACGCATTGCTGAACTGGAGATGCACCTGGTTCTGGCGAGGGTGAGTATCCAGAATAATATTGTTTTAGTGGGTTATATCGAGATATTATCTATTATAATTATTTCTTGATTATGAGAGCAAACATCCCATCAGAGCTTAGCAAAATACTGAATTTCTGCACTTTATTCACTTCTAGATAATCAAGCTGTTTGAAATCAAGCCTGACCCAAGAGTGGGAGAGGTGAAAGCCACAAGTCGTGCTGGGCTTGTGCCAAATAAGCAGATTAATTTTCATTTTGTGGATCGGAAAAATGTGACCACTTAATGTCTTTATCACTATTTTAGTGTTCATTCTACAATCCTTTGGATGATGTATGATACCTTGTCATGAATAACACTGTGATCTGTTTCCCTGTCTGTCTGTACTTCCAAGTTTAGAATTACTTAGAATTTCTTTATTAATTGTAATCATATATATAAATATGGTTAATTTTGAAGAAATGCGGATTAATCTGACAGATGCAATAAGTATTAAGGTCACCTTAATTTAATGTAATTTATAATTATTGTTATTGTACTGTTCAGTCGTGTTCATTTTTAAACTTGACAATTCTGACATTTCTGAAAATTCACCATTAATTTACCATGTTTAATTGGTTTATTGTTGGAATTCTGTACTGAGCATCCATGTGCAGTATTGAGTAAAAAATTTAGGAACCTGAGAAAGAATATTTAAATGAGCAATGTGTTTATTGCTCTTTAATTTTCCTTGATGTACTATATAAAACCAAAAATAAATAAATATCTCATTTTACAGTTTACAGTGATTTTATGTATTAGAAGCCTGGTTTGACTCAATAGAATTTCACAAATCCAAGCAATGGCTGGAGACATTGCAGAGAAATCTGGAACAAAACCTGTGTTCTCCTCACAGCTCACAAAATATACATTACCACACACTGAGAAAATTGGCTATGCCTGCAGGAATTGCTTGGATTTATGAAATTCCACCAGTGGAGCACCTAATTTAATGAAGTACAGATCAAGTCAAACCAGGAAAAAAAACAAACAAAAAGAAGCTACTGGGTGAGTAAGGTCAACTAAAGAGAAGAAAAGAAAAGCAACAAACTGGCTAAACTGAGACACTGGTTGTAAGTGAGTGAGGAAATGAACCTGGAGATCTGCAATGAGTACAGAGGAAAATAAGGAAAATTGACAGAAATAAATCGCAAGGAAGCCAAGCTTCCTTGGAAAATAACTAACAGTGAGGAGTCACTGTCTTATCTATCTTAATTATGGAAAAATCTAATCTATAAATTAACAATTAACAACAACTCAAGCAACAAGAGGGGCTTATACCAAACTTGTATGGTTCTTCTTGGATAAAGAAAATGTGTCTGGCACATCATAGCATACAGTTTCAAATCCTGAGGAGTCAAGGATGTTTCCTCCAGACAGTATCCATCCCAGTCTACCAGGTTGCATCTGATTGTTTAGTCTCGTTGTGGGGGAGTGCTGTGTGTGAGAGCCCTACACTCAAAAAATGAATCATGGCATTGTTTATTTTTAGGTATTTGCATTTATTTGATTTGATTTAAATAATTATATATTTTTAATGTATTTATTTAAATTCCTTAAAATCAGCATACATATGTTAATCGTGAAAACAATTCAACTGAATCAGTTAACTGCTTTAAATATGATGAGCTTTAGATCAAGCAAGATTAATTTAGTTCATATTGTTTATATCAGGTTTATTTAAAGATAGATATATCTGCCATTGTTTAATCAAATCACATTGGGTTTATTGGTATTATTACATAAATCGGCCTGCTTCTGTTAAATCTAAATAATGTTAAATGGATGGAAATTTTATATGTAAACGAAATCCAGAAATAACAAATATTTCTGTGAGTGTGGTTCTATTCCATTCACTCAGTGGCACTCCAATGAGGATATCAGGGAGGGAGGGCCTCTACCATTACTATGTTGGACAGTTACACTAACCAGACATTCATAGTCATATATCACAACAAGGAAAACCTTTAAAAATGACCGCAAGCCTCATAGATCTTACCGCTATTGTGCGTTCACCAAGAGAGACTAGTTCCTGACCAGAGGACCGCTTCTAATTGCTCGCCTGACACTGGACGCCGCTGGACTCCTCCCACCCTTAAGAAGAATCATCACCTCCACACCAAGAACTCATTCCAACAGCCAATCTGCAATTTTTAAAATAATCTTTCACCATCTGTTCCCACTGAAACATCGTGCCTCTGTTTCTGCATCCTGCCCTGTATGCTAGGTGGCTCCACACAGGGTTTGTAGATGGATGGCCCGCCGGACATCTGCGCCATCCCCTCTATTCATGAGTCAGCCAGATTTTCTCCAGGAAGGAATCGCCACACTCTTCAAGACTCGCTCCTCAAGACACGAATTGCCAGCTCCAGACACCATGGTTTGGTGGGGCTCCTGTTCAACATGATGGAAGATCACTGACCAACCCTGCTCTGTCTTTTACATGCCAACAAACGAACATTCATTTCAAAGCAAGTCTGCACATGGGCAGTGCTCTGTTTAGTTAAATTTATACATGTTATAGTGCTGGTAGTTAATGTATAAAAAAGATGTCACTCTCCTTATGACGAAGAAGGCAGCAGTGGCAAGCTAATGGCTGCGCAAATATAATCTTGCATGACTATTTGCTTAGAGATAGAGAATACAGTTGGCATACTTCCTGGGAGAAAGTCTATAAGGCTGGGTCCTGAAAGACTGGGCTGAGAATGCTCTGCCACTGTGTTGACTTACCATGAAGAGTTAACAGTGTGAGCGGAGGCCCCACCTCCTCCTTCCTGCACTTCAACACAAGCTGCTGATTTTACATTGTTTACTTGCTGCAAGATGGCAGGTAGTCGAGCCCTGTGCTCAGCCGAGTCTGTTTTTGGACGACTGTTCCTGAGGCCCACCTCAGCGAGTCTTGATCTGAGAAAGGGACTAGGAGACAATACTGCTACACATGGTCCACTTCAAGGCAGTCCGACAAATATGAAGACCCAGACTGACCTCCCTGTGGTCGGAATGCCCGGAATGCTCTACAAACTCTTTTTTGAAAGATATTATAATCGTACGCATGAGCTGCAGGTACAGTAAACCGTTCTGTGGTCTTCTGTAGATCTGTTACAACTGACAGCATACTAAAGATAGTGTACTGTTTACTTTTGTGCTATTATTGCATGTGAGTCCAACAATTGTAATCAAGTGACATGATTCACTAGTCTTCAGAGAAATAAACCCAGATTTTTTTGTTTAAAAAAACTGTCTGCTAAGAAACTGAGGGAAAGGAAGCTTTTTGCTCTATCATATTTGAAAAAGAAGCTTTATGCTCTCTTTATTATATTTAGAGATGTGTAAATGCCATTTCAAAAATAAGATGTGTAAACGCTGGCCAAACTAATCTGTTTTTTTGTCACTCCACCTCACTTTCTTTTAAATCTAACATTGACCAGAAGCCTCCAACAACCTAAGAAGCACAATATTGCTGATAATCATGTGTGATCATAAGTGATAATCATGTCACACAGATCTGTAATTAATATCTTGTCCAAACAGAAAGATGTGCACAGTGTGGATGTGAGCGACAAAAGACAAAACTCTTCTGGCTCTTCCTTTAAAGTTTAGAAGAACAGAAGTGTTGAGTTTTATTTTGAATGTGATTAATGTTCTTGATAAGTTTATTGAGTATTTTATGAGTAATTTCTGAGTTAATTGCTGTTTTTTGTCTTTTTGATTTTCTCAGTTGCGTGTAAAAAAACGTCATGGATCTATGTTTAAAGTTGATGCTGGTGCAATCCGCGGCATTGTACTAAGTAATGTGGATCTGCTGGAGGAGCTTTTGAGGAAAGAAGAGAAGTTCCCTTGTAGAGGAGACATGAATGGATGGAGTGAATACCGAGATATGAAGGGCTTAGGCTACGGCCCCTTAACTGCGTAAGCCGAGTCCACAGTTCATAGTGCTGCTTTATATCTCATCTGTAAAACAAACTGCACGTCAGGTTTATTTGGACACTCGGCTTGTGTAAGTACAGTTCCACAAAGTGCTGATCAGAGTGAAAGTTCATGTTTGAGAATGAATCATAAAAATATATGGTCATGAAAATAAGGTGTTATCAGATTTTGCTGTGTTGCTGTGGTATTATAACTATGGTATTATAAACTTCATAGATACAGGATAACATGAACATTAGTAATATCTGTAGTGTTGCTGTCCTGGTACATAGACAGTGATAATAAGAAACAAATATTCAAACACAGCATTTGTAAATATATACTTCCAGTACATATGTCCACGTCTTCCGCACAAATTTCTATCAACATTTTACCAATAGAAATGAAATAAAAGGATTTATTCATAAGCATACCAACTGAAATGCAAGTAGGAAATTAATGGAAAGATAAGAAATTGTCCCCAGACAAGTGCCTACCACAAGTTTTCCCTCATGAGACAGAAGGTAGAAGAGGAAACAGGAGACACTTGAGCAGCACCTAATGGACACAATTTGTTGAAAACAAGCATTGAGATGCAGGTCTAAAATTTGCAATACTCCATAACTTTCAAATTAGAAGATTGACCAGGCCTGGTGAACACTTTTACCTTTTTAAAAAACAAGTTGAGTTATTTTAACTGTATGTTTTGAGTTTCGTTTATGTGGAAGCATGTAACTTCAAAGCAAATGAGATTAAATTCTCCTTTTATTTCTCCCAAGATATCCATCCATTCCTTTGATATACCATTAGTTGAGAAGCAGCCCCATATCATAATGTTCACATTACCATACTTCACTTGGTTTCTAGGGATCCTACAGGCAAACATGACAAGTCGAATCACTGCCAGAGTGTTCTGCTTGTGTTTTGACTACTCAGAGTTTATTATTCCAGAAGAGTTCTGATTAGGAATGCACCAGAGTTCAAGCACAAGAACATGATTCAGCTGATGTTATTAATTTGGCGTGTCTTAATAGTTTGTTTTCCTCTATTAGTCCAGTTTTTCACACTCATATCATTTGCAAAAGATTTGTTCATATTTAACTTTTTTTGGGATTAAACTTTTTATGATAAATTCACATTTCAGTAGATGCATGGAGCAATACAGAATGCTCAGATATTAAATGATAAAACCTATATGTTAAATTAAGTTGTCACATTCGTCTTTGAATTTACAGTTTTGTAGATCTGCTTTTGTAACAGCAGTGACAACATGTTTCATTTTATTTCACCAGAGAAGGAGAGGAGTGGTACAAAATTCGAACTGTCCTGAATAAACGCATGTTGCATCCCAAAGATGCAGTGAAGTATGAGAACATGGTGAATGATGTAGTCACAGATTTCATCAAAAGGTTAAACCATGTGCGTAAAACAAGCCCCACGGGTGACCTGGTGCTCAATATGTCCAATGAGCTGTATCGATTTGCTCTAGAAGGTATGTCCTAAATAATATTTGTTAACAATTTTGTTAAAATTGTTTTTGTTTTGTACAAATTATTTGCCTTGAGTCAGCTTAAATCTGGCATTTAAGAAAATGACCTCGTTCTTACAGCGGAGACTAAACTATGGTGTCCACACAAAAATCCCAACAAAGAACATAATATATAAATCAGTTTCTATGCATTTCACCTTGTTTTGTCCTTTATCTGCTGTTTAGGGATTTCCTACATACTATTTGAGACTCGCATCGGCTGTCTGGAGAATGAGATCCCGCCAGAGACTCAGGACTTCATTAACTCCATTGCTCAGATGTTCACATATAATCTACCTGCATCCATTCTACCTAAGTGGACTCGAAATTATTTGCCATTCTGGGGGCGCTTCATAGGTGGCTGGGAGGGCATCTTCAAATTTGGTGAGTTAATGAAATGTATTGAGTAAATAAGGAAGAATTTCACTTAGAGAAAAAAGATCTGAGGATGTCCTGTATGAGTTTATATTTGAGAGAATCATCCTGATGATTTTGTGCAGGCTGTAAGCTCATTGACAGAAAGATGGAGGACATTCAGAAGCGTCTGGACACAAACCAAGATGTTGAAGGAGAGTACCTCACCTACCTGCTGTCCAACACCAACATGAGCAAGAAAGACATATATGGGAGCGTCACTGAGCTGCTACTGGCTGGAGTGGATACAGTAAGTGGATCAGTACACTGTACATGACGGCTACTGGCCTAGTTGTTAGGGAGTTGCCCCTGCGATCAGAAAGTACTGTCCCCAATATCTGCCTGGCTGCCTGCTGTCTCACTTGGTTAACAGGTTAAATGCATAGAAAGAATTTCGTGCTCTTCATAGTGTGATGTGGTGTGTTCACATATGATAAATGGACACTTCATGCTTTACATATAGATCTGAAGAGTGCTGGGACAAAAGTTTACTTACTTAACTGCTATAGAGAACAAAAGAGTTGCAGCTACAATTAAACAAGAACACATTTTTACATATTCATTATATTTGTCCATTAAGACCTCCAACACCACAGTATGGGTCTTGCATCATCTCTCTCAAGATCCAAAGGTGCAGGACATGCTATATCAGGAAGTGACCACTACCATCAAGGGGGACAGAATTCCAACAGCTCAGGATATCAATAACATGCCTTTCCTTAAAGCTGTGATCAAGGAAACTCTAAGGTGAGGTTTGTGAAGGAGAGAAAGGGTAAGGTTTCAATATTTTTGCAAAAAAGCTAATGTTTTCATTCTTGCATTCCAGCTGCTCCATATATTTTTTATTTGTTAGATCAAAATTCAAAATGATTAGCTCTATTTACATAATCTGTATAATTCATATTATTCTCTGTAATGAATATGATTTAATAATGGATTGGATTATGCAGTTGTGTTGATAATGGCATGTTTACACAGTGATACTATATTACAATATTAATAAAGTAATACTACAGGTACACCTAACCTCAACCTTAACCTGAGTAAATAAAAGGCTTTCTGCTCTTTTAGTTTTTCATTACATTGCCTGTTAATAGCAATATTTCTGATGAGGACATGCAAAATGCCTTTATGTCTACAGATGATCCAGTATTCCTCTGGCCTTTGAAGATAAAATTACTAATAAGAAACAAAGGAATAATCATTTCTTTTAGGGGATAGGAGAATTACATTGTCTAAAGCATTCTTGTTTACGCTTTTCACTCCTCAAATAAGTCAATGATGATTAGGCATTGGATTCTTACATTGATAATATGCTGAGCAATAGGATTTCATTACACTACACACAGTTCTGTCATATTTCAGTCCAGATAAGGATTGACACTGTATACACATAGCGTGTCTAATGTAACCTTTCATTATTATTTTTTTTTTGTGTGTGTGTACAGGATGTACCCTGTTGTTCCAATAAATATACGTCAGCTGACAAGCAGTGATGTAACAATCGGAGGACATTTCTTTCCTAAGGATGTGTGTTTTTCCTTTATCTTTATTAATTATCTGTTAAATTTAAGTAATTCTATTAATGTCCCCCTAATGACCCTAATCAGTAGCTCTTATGAACAGACCACATTTGTGATGTTCCATTACGCAATCGGTCATGATGAGAAGATCTTCCCTGAACCGTGGGCCTTCAAACCTGAGCGCTGGCTGCGGGACGGCAGGGTGAGGCCTAGCCCCTTCGGATCCATCCCATTCGGGTTCGGTGTGAGGGGCTGCGTTGGTCGACGCATTGCTGAACTGGAGATGCACCTGGTTCTGGCGAGGGTGAGTATCCAGAATGTTATTATTTTACTTGGTAATATAGAGACATTGTCTATTGTAATTTCTACTTGATTATGAGGGAAAACCTCTGTGTGACTTCATCAGTGAGCCTCACAAAATACAGAATTTTTGCACTTTATTCACTTCTAGATAATCAAGCTGTTTGAAGTCAAGCCTGACCCAAGAGTAGGAGAAGTGAAAGCCATCACTCGCGCTGGGCTTGTTCCAAATAAGCAGGTTAATTTTCACTTTGTGGATCGGAAAAATGTCAACAATTAAAATCTTTATCGCCATTTTAGATGGACTGCTGTGTTTTTGAAACTGATGGATGCAGTGGATTAATAAGTGTTCATTCTACAATTGATGAAGTTTGATTTTATATAAAATTTTATTTAAAAAGAATGTTGATCTAAATATAACAAACAATACACATGGTAACTTAAAACTAGCAAATGTGTTTAAAAAATAATTTGTAATTATTTCTTTATGATAAAGTAATCAAAGTTTGGCCACCACTTCTGAATATGAGGCATTTTGGATATATATTTTGTTTATTATTAATGTTGTTCGTGATGCTATATGTGTGTAATTATGGAATAATTTACAGCTGTTTTCAAAAAATTTCTCTTTGTTTTAGTGTGCTTAATTATACTTGAAAGAAATCTGTTTTCAGGACCATATAACCACAGGACGATTACACGTGAACCCTGCATATTTATACCCTTTAACTTGCACAGAGTCACTGTTGAAACAAAACACTCTTTTCGTAATTGCAGATCAGTAGAAATGGTACAAATGGTATATGACATTATTAAATACTGGTTTATTAACCTACATTGAACATTAATAATGTTTTTGCTCCAGTATAATTATTTTTAGAGAAATTGGGATTGTACTTACAGTAACAATAGGCAAGAAGTATTACAGTAACTTTAATTCAATGTAATTTGTACTGATTGTTAGTGTACTGTGTTGCCATGTTCATTTTTTAATTTCTGTCTGAATATGCACTGCCAGTTTACTATGATTAATATTTTAATTGTTGGAATTCTGTACTAACTATCCATGTACAGTACTGTAAATAAAAATAACATTTTAAAAAGTGTTGAAATTAACAGTGAGTGTTTTTTTTTCTCATGAATACAACTAAATATGTATAAGTATATAAATAATAATATAAACATTACACAGATATTAGTGATTTTATGTGTCAGAAGCCTGGTTTGACAGTCAGTAGTCCATTAAATCAGCTAAGCTCTAGATCAGTGGTTCTCAACCTTTTTTGAACGAACGCCCCCTGACCTCATCATGAGCCTCTTAACGCCCCCCACACCCACCCCACCATACACAAAGAACTAGGCTATTATCATAATTGACAGATGAAGCTTACGAAAATATATTGCCTAATAACAGTAATGAGGTTATATAAGTGTTGCCTTTGAGTTGCCTTCTGAAGACTACGTTTAAAGAAAGTTGATCGGCTTTGTGCTGAGATGCTGGCAAGCCAGGTTTGTGGATCATGATCAAATTCATTACAATAGCCTATCCTACTTCATATGTGTTTGTAATCTACTCTTTTCAGTTAAGTTGTTGAGCAACGAGGGAAAAAAAAACTTTTTACGTGTGTCCATGATGCTGCAGGTCGCGGGTGTGTGTGTGAGAGAGAGAGAGAGAGAGTGTGTGTGTGTGTGTGTGTGTGTGTGATGCTGCAGGTCGCGGGTGTGAGTGTGTGTGTGTGTGTGTGTGTGTGTGTGTGTTCGTGATGCTGCGGGTCGCGGGTGTGAGAGTGTGTCTACGTGATGCTGCTTGTTTGAGTTTCGGCGTGTGCCGGTCTGAAGCGTGATTTAAGCAGTTTAATACGATCGGGGAACACCATATTTGGACATTTGAGATCGTGACGTTCTGGAGGAGACCCGGAGCGCAGGGAAATTTCTCGGTTGAAACGAGCGCAAACAGCGTTTATTTTGGACTTTCTTTAGGATTTGAGGGATGCAACTCAACTTAATTAGCCATTGAAGTTCATTTCCAGAGTTATTTTCTTGATGAAACTTTGGGAGATTGATTTTGAAGACATTTTCTTTCATATAAGACCAAAAAAGAAAAATCGAACATTTTTATGTCTTTCAACATATTTGGCCCGTATATGAGTAAACAGGACGCCGACTTCCGTATCACGTTTGTTTACAGAGGTTGCTATGGAAATGACATGGCCACAGTAGGGAAAGTACTCAGAGCACTGGACTCTGGTCCGCCTATTTATTTCTAAACATTTCATGAATATATTATTATATCTTATTTCGTGTCCAAATGAATAAAGTCTCTGTATTGTATATGCTTAAAATGTCCAATTAATAAAACTGACGCCTTTCACTTGAGTACAGAGGTTATTCTGTGCTTTGTGCTCCAATGAAACCTAGCAAGGGGAGCACCACCAGTCCCACGCAGGTGAGTATTCAGAGGCGACGAGTGTTACGTTCGCCTGTAAGGTTATAGTTCATTTGAAGTTAATCCTGGTATTTCACCAGTAAGACAAAATATTAAATATGTCTAACTTGTGAGTATTGTATGTTTAGACTCCTCAACAGAATGCAGTTTTCAAGCTTTCCTCATTTGCCTGCAAGGATGATACGAGAAAGTTTTAGTAACACAGTGAAATTTATTTACAGTGCTGCCAGGTTGTCACTGTAAGGAGTTAATTTTGTAGGTTGAGGCCACGCCTCCTTCTCCCTGTACACTGTAATACACGCTGCTGTTTAGACATTTTCTCCTTTCTCCAACAATGGCAGCCTGTCGAGCTCTGCGCTCCGCCGAGTCTGTAGTTGGACGACTTTTCCTGAAGCCCACTTCAGCGTGTATAGATCTGAGGAGGGAAGTAGGAGACAATGCTGCAGTTCCACTACAGGGCAGTCCAGGAAATATCAAGACCCATGATGACCTTCCTGTGATCAAACTGCCCACATTGCTCTACAGGCTCATTTTCAAAGGATATTACAATCGTATGCATGAGTTGCAGGTACAGTAAGACCGTGGTGAAGTTAGTTTCACGTTGGACGTTGGATATTCGACAGACATTCAGAATACCATGATTCTCTATTGGGAAATCTCTATTTTTGTCAATAGCTTCTACATCGAGTGACCTTGGGGCCTCAAATCAAAACCAGATGCTTTGTCT
>JBBMFX010401510.1:0-17853 GCA_037832545.1 Rhabdalestes septentrionalis
AAATTTAAACAGTATGGAATATAGCTGCCAAACTTCTTGAACCTCAAATTTGAGCATCTTGCCAAATATTTAGTTTTAATACAACATGCCCTACAGTATAAACCAGACCCCTTACACAATGTATTTATCCCTGCACAGGACAGTGTGTTTGATGGCTACCTCTTGGATGACTGCAGGGAGGGTTCAATTGATGTGTTGCTAAGGGACCAGGCTTTTATTCATAGCTGTTCCCTTGACAACAAGTCCAGAAGAGTTGTGAGATGCATAGACAAGATGCTTATGGGACTACAAACAGGGCTCCAGCTCAGACAAGTGGAGCAGACCACACACACATTTGCTCCAAAGGTAATCACTGCCCACAAAGTGGGTGTGTGCCGTCAGGAGGGGCTAAATTGTTCATATCATTCCATCAAGTAATATCCCATAGAATATTACTTGAATAAATTATTTATTTATGTGACAATCTAGTGTGGTCTGGTATGAACTTTGCTGGTGTAATTAGTTGATCTGTGTGTAGAGAGACACACTCAATCTTATCTGTTGTGGTTAATGACAAGCTGATTTGGACCAGTCATGTTCTGTCCAGTTAATTCTTTTTTGATGAGGTCCACAAAGTGCACAGAGATGTCCCATTTTACATGCATTCTAGTTTCTCTTTTAAATCTTCCTTTATAGTAAATTCTGTCTCCCGCTATTGAAAATGCTTATGTCTTCTGGTTTTCCCTAGAACAGACAGGCAGGTGAAATATGGCTTGGCCAGGAGCAGAAAGAGAAGGTGGAGAGGAGAGTGGCTGCACGCTTACAAGGCTTATCTCAAGCAAACATACCCACAGCTATGTCTAAAGGATACATACCATGCGTTCAGGAGCCACAGGACTCCAGGTCATCTCACAAACCCCAAAAAGATAACCCAAGCCAGGAAATGACTTCAGGGAAATTCCATGCTTTGTCGGGCCTAAGAGAACTGAAGCAAAGGGAGGCCGTGCTGCAGTCAGAACTGGAGTTGCTGAGGCAGAGCCATAGAGTGGAAATGCAGGCAAACTTTAGTACACTAGAGAGAATGATGCTAATCCCACCACTCAAGAGATGACATAAACACACACAGACTGCAGAGCAGTATATCACAGTAGACACCACACCATATTAAAATTTATCAGCAAGGGTTCTCAAAACACTGATGTTAGTGTAAAATTACCAAACCAAATAGAAGAAATAATATTTTGCCTTTTAATAATGAACAATTACTTTTTTATGTGCGTGCATGTAATTTTAAGGATGCTTATTTTAAGGTCATTCATCTTTACCACCATCTGGTAACTCTTAAACAGAACACAATCATACCAAATTGTGTTTTCAATATATACAGCACTGCACTTTGACACATGCTTAAGCTAAATTGAAATTTGGTATGCTTACACTTGCTTACATATCCTAAAGCTCAGTTCTGTGACAGTCATAGTATGCACATTATAAGTAGAAATGTGCAGTAAAATACCATGTTGGGTATTGAGTTATTTTCACCTAGAAACTTGGCTGGCTGTGTGTGGGTGGGCAAAAATGTGGGTGTGCAAATCTGTTTTTCACCCCATGTTTATATGTGGGTGTAAGTGAAGGAAACAAGGAAGACATTTCAGAATGCTTATCTGATGGCCAGACCATTGAAGTGTGAAAAAAATATTTTCAAGTAATTCTTGTTTTTGTTAGTTTTTTCCCCTCCCAGGTTCTCCTTAAGTTGAACTAGTGCACATGTTAAAGCTAGGGTGATTATAAACAAAGTGGGTGAAAAAGACAAGACTGGGGGTAGGACAAGATGAAGTTTGGCATGGGTGGTGGGATTAGCAGATTGAAGAAAGTCTATTTCAGCATGATTTTCATCAGAATTAAAAGCAGATGTGTTAATCCTGGGACTGTGTGGAGCATGAAGAATCCTTGTTCCTGCCAATACGTCTGGCCTCCACTGGGCAAGCCCTGAATGAATGTTGCATTGGCAGGTCTAGACTGTTTTTTACTGCTTTTTTAAGTAATGGAAACATTGATATTCTTCTGCTTTCTTTCATTGTCTCACACAGACATACATTGAAGCTCACTGAACAGGAGGTTTACATCAATGATTATATGTGTTCCCAATTAACCTTGATCATGTTCTTGACACTTTGGGATGGATTTATACTTTGAGCTGTGGTAAGCACAAGGGTTACTTCCAACCTTATGCAACAAGACAAGCCCAATTTAACTAATGAGTTATCTTCCTTAACAAAGAAGAGGTGCTATATGTACCAGATACTGACAGACTATCCTGCATACAGGGGATTCAGTTGAGTGATTTGGAATGCCAATCTGGGAACTTGTTGCCCTGCCGTTTCATATTGTTCTTTTTCCTAGATATTGAATCAGTGTTTGGATTCGGCTGGGTTGCTTCAGGCGTGACGGAGCAGGGAAAGTATTAACGCAGTGGGGTTCCCAAGTCTAGGAACCAGTCAGGGTTCCCATGGGTCCTTGAAATCTTTGGAATTTTCCAAATCTGAACAAATTATTTCAAGGCCCTGGAAACTTTTTGAAAACGGGCATAAAACGTCCCTCTTATTGGAAATTTAATTTCATGGATGACGACTGCTTTCACTGCATTATTATTTTGCCACCACAAGTTGTTTAAAAATTTGTTTAAGATTTGTTTTTAAAATATTGTTTAAGGTTAAAACAGATGTCCACATGGGTGTCATTAGACTCCTTTCACTAGGCATGTGCCCCAGTAAATCTCACGTTTCACTTTTGACAATTAAATAATTCATTTCAGGGATGAGGCAGGTAAGATCTGGTGGTAGTTGGTGATACGTCTACTAAATGTAAATGCCTGAATTGTATATTAAATACAAGTGAAGCTACAAGAATCTGGGGGTCTGTGCCCCAGATAGAGCTATCTGCCTAGCAACACTCCTGGATGCCCACTTTCACTTTTGGATGATCACAACTACAAGGTCTATTTTTTCCCTTCTCTAGAATACACTAACTGGAGAGAATATAAAGAAAATATGTAAAGAACAAATAGAGGCTAAAAGCCAGCTCATTAGGAGGAAGTCCAACTGACTAGCACATAAAAAAGGCTCATGGGGTTTTTTTTGGGTTATTTTTATTTACAGTCCACTCAGCACAGATGAGTATTAAATGCATCTCCAGATTCCTACTGTAAATCAAGCCTCCAGATGGCCAGGTCCGTTTAAGTGCCACTACTCTTAATAGTGAGATCTAGGCCACTTGTTTTGGAACAGAGCCATAGCTTTGAAGGAGCACTCTCCCTTAAGAGAATTACTAGACAGACAGTCAGGTTTCCCAAAGATGAAGCAAGTGCAGCTAGCTTTTTCAGTCTTTCATGTGTGGTGCTTCTGGCCAGGAAGGCTATTTTTCTTACCCTGGGACTCAATAGTGAAACTAGGTACACAATTGAGCTGGTTTGGTTTATCGGTTGGTTTATTTAATTAAAGCTGCAATGTACCTCTGGTAAAAGTTATACTGAGCACAGATGCACAAAACTGTTTGAATACATGGCTCCACTTCCCAAGTTGGTAGTGCATAGATATAGAACATTATTCCTACTAAAATGGATTTAGTGCAGTGATCAAAAAATAATTTGTATATATTTTTTTTTAATGTAGGACCATTGTTTTCTTTTTTTTTTTGTTCCCAAAATATATGTGGCATATCATGTATCTAGAACATTTTTAAAATGTTTTGGTGTATTTTTGTTGGCCAGTCTCTGGGTGGTCTAGGTCAACACTGGGGGGGAAGGGCTAAGTGAAGCTACAAGCATTAAGAAGGGCATGTTCAGCTATATTGAAATGGAGGACTTGGTATCTTCATTTCACCAAATGAACAGCATTATTATTTCTCAGGAAAATCATGGCAATACATTTCCCTAATTGCCTGTGTTGTTTCCTCATTCTGTGCCTCTTTTCGCAGACCTAGGGCACAGAATTGATTGCCAATGCTTTGATGCCTAATGGGAAAGCTGCCAGCTATCTGCAAGCAGAGGAAAGTATCTGGCTAATTCATGGAGCAGGAGCTGGATGGCATGGGCTCACATTTTGCTCTTGCATTTTGCACACCGACCTGTCTCTTCAGTAATGCAAGAAAATATGGGGCTTACATTAGACTGATAGTTTGAACGCCCTGCCAAAATGAAAGTGTGTGTGAGAATGTTTTATTCAGCACTGACCGTTTACAGAGTCTGAGCGTGGAGACATGTTGCCAGAATGAGAAATGAATCAATGTGGTAAATTAAAAACAGTTCTCAAGTAAAGACATGAGCCAAAAGGACAGACAAAAGCATATAACTAAACTATTCACTAAGAAGACTGTCAATGCATAGAAAGACAGTAAGATGACCGTCGACCTAGAAGGCTAAGCACTTTGAAGCATTAATTTTTTGAAAATGAAAGGTCCCATGACCTGCACCTTTTTTAATGCTTTTATATAGGTTTTAGTGGTCACCTTATACTGTATCTGAAATCTCTTTCCAAAATACAGCCCCTTCGAACCAGTCCCACATGAGATTTCCCAAGGACATGTAATTTCTGTGTGTGTAGCTTTAAATTATAATGAGGGGAAGAGAGGCAGGGCAAGGTGGACGGTGGAGAAGGAGAGAGGTCGGGCAGGGTGGGGGAGTGGCCAGCTCATCTGATTACAGGTTTGCACAGATGCTCAAACTTTTATCAGTGTAGACCACCATCCATTCTGACTTCATGTCTGCCAAACCAGAAAGGTCTGTGGGGAGGACCAGGGGTACAGTGCCACATTAATTGAAAGCCCAGAAGGAGTGCAGAAATTTACATTTAGAATTCAGGCCCATGTGAATAAGGTTGACATAATGTATTAAACATCTGAACAAAAATTTATTTCTCACAGAACTATCGTCAAATTAATGCAAAACATGATGCCAGAGAGGTATGCATAATCTAGAATCCATGATTCCCTAAACTGGCTGCCTCATACAGTGTGGGAACACAACCCAAAAATTTCCTAGAGAAAAGGCTTGAGAGGGGTTTTTGGACCAGAAACGGTGAAGCAGCATTTTCTGCACACCTAGATAGGTCTGCTAATGGAAGCATCAGTGTAACATTGATCTCAATTCTGGTGTAGTGGCTCTCTTGGTACATCAGGTTTGACTCTGGAATTAAATGATAAGGAAACAGCTTCTGTGTCACCAGACAGAAGTGTCTTTGCTGGTGTCTTTGGCAGAGCTGCCTGGGTGGCTGGTGGTGATTATTGATGTATCTGCTGTTCTGGTTGAAACCTTTATTTTTTTTGTATTTAATAACTAAAAAACTAAAAATCATTAGGCTTCACCATAAATACAGTACATGAATAAACAAATTACTAATCAGACTAACAGACTATATGTTGTGAATCAAGGCATTCACACACTTGTAACTTCCTACACTCAACATGCAGCTGAAGTCTAGTAAAGTCAATCAGGTTTTTAGTGTCATTTCCACCATATACACAGTACACAGTAAAATCGAAACAACGCTCCCACAGGACCATGGTGCAACACAAGAGCAGAACAGAACATCACAGAATTGAACAAAAGTGCAAACATGACAGAACACACGAGCAAAAAACAACTAAATGAGAAGATGTTCAGTGCAATTGACAATGGCTACATTGAGGATGAATACAGTATTTTGACTGGTGTTGTATTCTAGCAAAAAAAATGTGCAAAAAACTAAACAGAGTTTACATGTGCAAAAAATGCTGAACAGCAATAAATATGACAGAGAGAGAATATCGTTATACAGATTGTGCAGTATAAAAAAAAAAAAATAATAAAAATATATATATATATATATATTTTTTTTAAAAATAAGGAACACTTCACGATTTTGCGTGTCATCCTTGCGCAGGGGCCATGCTGATCTTCTCTGTATCGTTCCAATTTTAATATATGTGCTGCCGTAGCAAGCACATAAAAATATATTTTAACAGGTAATTAAAGTCCGAGGATATAGGATATATGGTGGGAGGGATGTTGGTGGGGTGTGTGTGTGTGTGTGTTTTATGCTTCAGGTCTGGGGCCCGTTCTTCGTACGTTGCTAACTCAGTTAGCTGGATTTGATTGTTGTGGATTTGTCCTGATCTTGGATTGTTTCGTTCTTCGAAGCACATCTTGGACTTGCTGTCATAGCAACATGTCTGTAATCTTAAACCTGCTCGGGAGGGTTTGTTTCATGTAAACAGGATTTAGGCTGCGGTCCTGGCGGGTTATGATTGGTTGAAATGGTGAGGTCACATCTGAATGGTTAAATAGCAGGACTGACGCCGCGGACTGATTCACGCGGACTGACTCAAAGTATATATATATATATATTTATTTATTTATTTATTTAGTTATTAGGCGTGGGACTCGATGAAAATTAATGAAAGACTGTAATTAATTAACCTTGATTAAAGGAATTTAATCGCAGAAGAAAATTTCCCCCAAAGCTCAAATGTTTTTTTTTTTTACTTTAAAAGGGTTTTAGTGAGTGACAGAATCAAACAGTGGGCATGGTAAACTCAAGCTCTTTAAATATTTGAAAAAATAAATTAATTAAACTGCATTTCAATTTGAAACAGAAACGCAAACATGATATACCTGCCTAAAATTGAGCAGATTTAAAAAATAAAGTGCTAGTTTAAATCCTTTTTAAAAAAAAAAACATTTTCAAAGTGGTATTGTCTTTAAATGGAGAAAACCCAAACAGACACGGAGAGAACATGCTAGCTCCACACAGAGGAATTCTGCTCAAACCGGGGACTGAGGTAACAGTGCTAACTCCTGCACCACCATTCTTCCATTTTTGTCCATCCATGTAATCGGCCTACCAGGAAACCGTGCATTGACTAAAGTGATTAAATGATTAAATGTATAATGCGATTAACGCATTACATTCTCACCCCTTTTATATATATATATATATAATGTCTTGCTACTTTTTGCCAGCCTTCTCTCTTGGCTTTTGCAACATTTGCTGCATTTCCCGGGAAGTTTTTTTTAAATTATTATTTTAATATATACTTTTAATATATATATTTTTTATCTTTATTATAGTTTGAAACCCTCTTATAAAAGCTCTTGCTCTGCTTGAGACAAAAATGA
Organism: Rhabdalestes septentrionalis; assembly: GCA_037832545.1. Taxonomy (NCBI): domain Eukaryota; kingdom Metazoa; phylum Chordata; class Actinopteri; order Characiformes; family Alestidae; genus Rhabdalestes; species Rhabdalestes septentrionalis. Next base: position 7,133 of record JBBMFX010401510.1, read on the forward strand.
GCTCACTCCTTTGCCATTTTGTCAACCAATCGAAAGGGTTATCAGTGTTTCTACCCTAGATACATATCGCCTTTTAAACCAACGCACGAACGCGCAGTAATCCTAGACAACTCTATCCAGCCATACTAATTGTCAACAACAGGTGTGCTCGAAGAACCAAACTAGCCGCATCGTAATTAGCAAGATGATCTCATCTTGGATGTGTCAATCGACGTACGAAGAACGGGCCCCTGGTTGAGGAGTCTGATGGCCTGAAGGAAGAAACGGTTCCCCATTCTGGTAGGGGAGGCCCATATGCTATAGAAACATTTTCCAGACGAGAGGAGCGTTCTGCCACACGTATCAGTCTCTGAAGAGCTTTTTGGTCCTGAACACAGCTATTCCCATACCTGGATGTGATGTTCTGTGTGAGGATGCTTTCCACAGCACCTTAATAAAAAGGCCTAAGGATCACTGGTGAGACCCTTCTCAGTTGTCAGACATGGTAGATGCTGCCTAGCATTTTTGGACTGGACCTAAATGTGAGCAGTCCATAGCAGGTCTGAGGAGATGTGGACACTGAGATACTTGAAGGGCAGCACCCTCCCCACTGAAGCTATTTTGACAATGAGGGGCTTGTCTCAGTGCTGTCTCCTTCTGAAGTCCAACACCAGCTCCTTGGTCTTGCAGACATTCAGCTGGAGGTGGTTGTCCTGACACCATGATGCCAGGTTCTTCACATTGTACATGTAGATCGTCTCACCATTGTTGGTATTTCTTTAGTCTTGTGGTGTCTCTTCAGTCTTGTTTAGCCTAAAATTTACATTTATAATGTGAAAGTAAGCTAACATTTGTCAGTGTGTTTTTTAGTCAATTTAGGGCATTTTTCTATAGTTGCTTCCAAATTTTATGGGGGATTCGTGGATTCCCAGTGTAGCGCGAGAAGAACACCGTCGCCTTACTTCTATTAAACCTCTCACACTGACCATTACCCGCGGGATGGTAGGGAGTGGTATGAGACTTTGCAATCTCATACAAAGTACAGAGATGCTGAATAAGTGCCCCCTCAAAACAGCGTCCCTGGTCCGAGTGGAGGCAACTAGGTACGCCAAACTTATAAAACCATTCCACCACCAAAGCTTGAGCTACCATGGAAGCGTGCTGATCCTGAGTGGGGACAGCCACAGTGTATTTAGTAAAGATGTCTGTCATAACCTGGACATCTTCTATCCCTGCTGCAGTTGGCTCCAAAACGGTAAAATCAATCGCCAGCACCTCGTTAGGCCGTGACAGCAAGTGATGACCCATAAAGCTATGTGCTACCGGGTGCACATCCTTCGCTACCTGACACCTTTCACACTTCTGGCACTGCTGCTTTACATCCACAGCCATCCCAGGCCAGTAGCACCGCTGCCGTAACAACTCAGTGGTGCGTTCCACTCCCTGATGGCCATGATCTTCGTGCAAGTGTGTCAGCACTTCCTCCACCTGAGATACTGGCTAACCCCCATCGGTACGCCGAACCCACCGATATAACACCCCGTCCCTTTCAACCAGATGGTCCCACTGGCGCAAACGAGCCAACACCACTGGAGAAAATGAATGGCGCTCCTGTGAACTGGGACGCCTCCCCTGTCGCCAGAAACCCAAGGCAGATGTAATGCCTAAATCAGCCCCCTGTAAAGCCGAAAGCCTACTGGCTGTGCGACCAGGCAATGCCGAAACAGCCATTTGAGTAACCTCGATGGATGGTCCCCTGAATACAACTTGCTGCAACTCCTCCGGCAGGCAGGTGCCATAGATGGAACCTCCTTTACTGGCCTCACACCCCTGTAGGTACTGTCGGGAAAGAGCATCAGCATTTTTGTTACTTTTTCCAGATCTATACTTGATCTCATAATCAAAAGTGGCAAGTTGAGCAGCCCAACGCTGCTCTGTAGTCCCAAGCTTAGCAGTCTTAAGATAACTAAGGGGATTATTGTCTGTGTAAATGACACATTTATTTCCCAACAGGTACTCCCTAAATTTCTTGGTTACGGCCCACTTAAGTGCTAAAAACTCCAACTTCATGGAGCTATAGTTGAGCATATTACGCTCGGGTGGCCGAAGGCCACGGCTCGCATTCGCAACCGGTTTAACCTTGCCCTCCTTCTCCTGGGAGAGAACTGCCCCCAACCTGTTGTAACTAGCATTTATCTCCAGGATAGAGGCAAAGAAAAGTCAGCGTAAGCCAACATAGGGGCCGCCACCAGCCTGGCCTTCAGCTCCTCAAAGCTACTCTCACACTTATTGGTCCATGCAGCACTAAAACTGTATTCAGACTGCTTTTGTGACTTCGTTCCCACCAGTTCTGCCACCAACTGATGTAAGGGAGCTGCTATCTTGGCAAATCCGGGTACAAAGCGGCGATAATAGCTAGCGAACCCCAAAAAGGAATGCAGCTCAGAGACCTGTGAAGGTCACTGCCAGCCGGCCACCGCTTCAATCTTTTGGGGATCAGTAGAAACCCCATCCTAAGAAATTACAGTACTTAACTTCTCGCTTAAAAAAAAGCGCATTTCTCTAGCTTTGCTTTAAGCCCCTCCAGCTGGAGACAGTACAAGAATAATTCCAGCCGCTCCAAATGCTGTTCAAAAGAGGACGAAAAGATGACCACATCATCCAAATACAGCAATAGGGGCTGACACTGCTCATCCCCAAACATTCTCTGCATGAGACGCTGGAAAGTGCTCGGTGCATTACATAGCCCAAAGGGCATACGATTCCACTGAAATAAACCAAAGGGCGTGCAGAAAGCAGTTTTAGCCTTATCCTTCTCCGCCACCGGAACTTGGTTAAACCCACTCGCCAGATCTATAGTGGAAAAGCACAGCACTCCAGACAGCGCGTCCAAGGATTCCTCTATCCGTGGCAATGGGAAGGCATCCTTTCTGGTCTTACCGTTTAACTGACGGTACTCCACCCACAAGCGAGGACTGCCGTCTTTTTTCCAAACCAGCACAATAGGTGACGCATATGGTCTACTGCTCTCTCGCACTACCTAGGCCTTCGAGGAGTTGATTGAAATGAGGTTTAACAATATCATACTCAGAAGGGGGCAAGCGCCTGTAACACTGGTGCACGGGGACATCATCGCACAGAGGAATCTCATGAGCAATCAGAGCCGTACAGCCTAAATCCCCATCATGAGAGGAGAACACTGAATGGTAACAGCACAACAAAGATCTCACCTGTTCCCTTTCCGACTCATCCAGGATAGATAGGTCAAATGCATCAATACTGTGTTGAATAGAATTATCAGCCATAACTGCAGAGCAAGTAGCAGGATAACCCACTACCTCGTCCACCCCTGGGGGCAGGCTAATGATATCCACCATACTCAAACTGCCAATCCGGACATGGGGATACAGCAAAACATCAGCAGTCCCAACATTGGTCACCGGTATATACACAGTCCCGATGGGCTGGGTTAAAATAACACACAGTTGCCTGCATACTGCGTGGAGCACGTAGCTGCCACTAACCTAGTCTCACCCCCTGAAACACGATGTGCTCTTCCCCTCCTTACTTTTACGTTTCCCACTGAGGAAGACTGAAGATCAGTACAGGACTGATGACACACTTGGAGGGCATGCAACACAACACTGGGAGCCTGAAACACAGGAGGTAAGTCAAACAAGGCTGAGCCACATTGTCCAAACAGTTCCTCAAAGTACTTACTAATAACATTCATCCCTAAAACGCCTGGAACCGGAGATGCTAAACCCTCAACGGGGTCCTTCACCACCAGCACCCCGCAGCCCTGGATCACCTTCCCACAGAGTTGAATGTCAAGCTCTAAGTACCCCAGGTAGGGGATAGCCAACCCATTGGCTGCCTTAAGCTGTAACCAATGGGAGGCCTGAAGACGATCGTGACCCCAAGGCTTAAAATACTGCGAGAAAAATCTTTTGGTTTCCATGGTTACCATTGAACCTGTATCCAGCAAACAGACAACTGTGATCCCCCCAAAAAGGGCATCGATCAAAGGACATGATTACATTAATTTAGAGACTGTACCTGCATTTCCTGCAGTAAGACCTGAGCCAGTCAACACCCCACCTTAACCTTGGCTCCCTGATTTAGTGGGTATTAGTTTTCTGCCACCCGCTCCGAAGGTGCCAGCCCCTTAACCGCATTAGCCGTAATGGTCGCCCCTGTAGATCGAGCGTGCCCAGATATTCGTTCCCCCTCACACTCTTGTGCAAAGTGTCCCGGCCTCTGACACCGCCTACAGATGGTACTCGAACGAGAGGGCCTAGCAGGCAATCGGGTGTCCTGCAATGACACAATGGTAGCAGTAAGCTGGTTAAGCTGCTGATGCTGCTTAAGAATTTGTTTAATTTCAGCCATCTCTGATCCAGAGACAGCGCTTACAGGTTCGATGAAAGAACCCCCTTGGACCCGACATTGAAGACCAAAATTAGATGGTATTGAGTAACTACGACCCCTGGTGCCCATAGTCATTCCCTCACGCTCCCATCTCATAGCTTTCCCTCTGACTTCCAGCAATGTACAGGCTGGTTGACGATGCACCGACTGTTTTAGTTCTCGACGCAAAGTACAGTCAAGGACATGCTCTATAAACTGGTCTCGCAGCAATTCTGCTGAATTAGGCATCCCATCTGGGGCTGCTCGTCGTACCCGCTCCATAGGACCCATTAAAGCCAACGAAAATTCCTGAAGGCTCTCCCCCTCTTGCTGTTTACGAAAAAAAGCCTCCTGTAAAGCAACATACGACTGACAGCACCCATACAAATCCTGTAAAATCTTAATTATTTTCTCTGGGTCCCCCCTCTCAGCACTGGAACGATACTTAATTTATTCCCGTGCTTCCCCTTCCAGATGGTCATAGAGAAAAAATGCTTGGTCAGTCAACGTGAGGTGACGGGCCCGCATACAGGCCTGTGCCTCCTCGACCCATTCATTTAAGCTAATACCAGAATTACCTCAAAACATTGGACATTTTCTGTCCCTAGGGATAAAAACCAACCGCTCAGTCGATGGATTGCTACCCCTTGACTCCAACGGAGTGACCGCTGGTCCTGCACAGGATTCCAAAGACTCTGTACCAGGTGTAGAAGAGGCCCCAGCTACTTGCTCCTCACGGAGCCGATCATTATCAGCACGCAACTGTAACACCAAGTCTTTCAGTTGCTGTAATTCTTCCTCCATAGCTCTCTAAATAGGGGAAGAGGGACAACAGACAAAAAACAGAAAATACAGGCACAAAGGGGAAACACCTCACGCTATAGATTCTCTCACAACCACCCTTAATGTCTCTACCCAAATCCAGCTTCGTTTTTTAACCTTAAAAAAAAATACACCAATTACACCAAGGGAACCACGTCTCGTCTGTTTAAATGCTACTGAAATCCTGCCGACTACGCCAAAATGAAGCATGAGAAGAACACCGCCGCCTTACCCCCGATTTAGAATGAATAGCCCAATTATACTGTGGCGACGACAACCAAGTGTATAACACTTAACAATATAGAGCAAATGTAGCCAACTACGCCACCCACGGTACTATGCCAATGGGACCACTAATGAAAAGTACGCAACACAAGTTCATCAGTAGCAAGTGGACAAGAACGTGATTCACAGTCAAGAGTTTATTTGGTTCGTACAAAAGGATAAAATCTACACACGGATCTAAAAATTACATACAAACCGGCCGTGTAAATAGTCCCCCGGGACAGGACCACACAACAGGGGAACCAGAGACGGGCCCTATAACAAAATAACCCACACAAACACAACACAATGCACAAAGAAAACACACCCCGCAAATCATCACACACAGTGTCAGAAGCCCCAGCTACTCGCCTCCCCGTTTACACAAACGCTGTTGGACTGCAAGGAACATGTAATAGTCACTCCGAACACACGAAAGCCACTGCTACGTTCACAGACACACTGGTGACCCAGCACCAGCTAAAGTAAAACAAAAACAAATAGCAAAGACAAAGAAAACAATAGAAATAAAGAAACAAAACCATTACCTGAAAGAAACAAAACCAAATCGTGACTAAGCAGAACCGTAAATAAATAATCACCAAAAAATTTAGCTGGACCAACTACTGGTGTGTCAGCCCACACAAGTACAAGCCAGCCTGCTTGATGCCTGCCAGGAGAAAGATAACAGAAAGGGGGAGAATTAGTTTTTAGAATATGATAAAACCCCAATCACCCGGGTCACTAAGCCATACTTACTACACCCGAACATGCATTGGTCTTGACGGACAGCCCCCAATGACATCGCGTCAGTGAAGCTAAAAACACAATCCACAATGTGCGAGATTACATACGTGCACCCAGCCAAAGTAACTCAACCACCGAGAATCTGCGTACCTTGAGTCAAAGGGAGCGCGGGCGGAATGCCTATAATGAGGAAAACTATAGACAATTCAGTACAAGATACTACATCGCTGCTTAGTTTATAGCGCATAAAGCTACGAAGGCTTACCTTCAAACCAAGACGAAGGACGCACTTAATGCCAGTGAAAGGCAATGCTTAGGGCTCAGTGGATGTACACTTAATGCCCATAAGCCCTTAAACGCCCACTATGAACCACAAAAACAACATAAGCACCCAGGTAAATCCACACTCAATACTCGAGGAGCTGGCACATACCTTCAGCCGGGCGCAGCAAAGTGAATCTCCCACGATTTGCTCCCGAGACGCTTTGTTTGGAGCGTACTCAACCTACCACCATGTGGTGCAACAGGAACAAGTGTCCGGGGTGGAACTACAACCAACCGTTTCCCAGGTCCTTTTAAGTAGCCCCAAATCCTAGGCACCAGACGACAGCTGGAGTAAATTAGTCCCCATAACGGGAACTAACTAGCTGAGTCGAACATCCGACTACACCAGCATGTACAAATACCCTGAGCCAGCTTCAAAGACTAGTGCCAGCAGCACCTGATGGGGATGGTGACCAGCAAATTTGCTTAATGAACTGCTGAGACAAAGTGGTTTGACACTGCATTTACAATGGATAATATCTGTAGTGAACTACTTCACCCTGAAGAACATGACTGAATTTTAATATAGCCAACTTGTTAGGTATGACGCTAAAGTGAACACAATACACAAACTTCCATGTATTTCAATAATTTAAAAGAAATATTTAAAAATTGCAGTGGGCTGTATTGTCATTTTGGTGACTTTGTTCAGTCTTAGCCAGAACATACAATACTTACAGTCGGGGGGGCAAGGAAATCTTCAGTTGTGCAAATGTACAATGTGATGTGCTGGTACACATTTCCCATTGTGTACTTGAAACCTATCAGACTGAATGGTGTTTCTGTTCCTGGTATTAGCCTTTTACCATCAGGGTAAAGTAAAAATTAGACAACACCTTGCAAATTGTTGCTGAAGTCCTACATTTGTTTGTGCAGTAGCTTTGTGCAAGTGCTCAGGATCCAACTCTGTATTCACTACAAGGGGGAGGACAGGTTTTTGTGCTCCATCCTTCAGTTGGCTAAGGGCTAAAGAAATCAACCAAGAAACACAGATGAAGGCTACTGAAAACGGGATTGATGACAATACAGATACATGATGGAATAAACTACAGAAAAATCATTACCATCACACCAGCAGAAGTTAATTTCCAGTAGCAGTTCCAGACCAAAATTACCAGGGGGGCCGAGGGGGAGCCAGTGTGTTTTTAGGGGGGTCCACTTGTGCCCACGTAGCAATCTAACATACCATTAGTTCCGTTCTTTAAGTAGTCTGTCTAGGACACACATAGCGTTAGTTATGTTCTTGCGCGATAAGAAATTTATATTGAAATCTCTAGCTGTTCAGTGCAGGGGAGCCTGCCCCCCTATGACCCCCGTGTAGAACCGCCTATGTTACCTTCACACTGCTATTTTTCAGAAACGTTTTTTTTCTTTCTGAACTATGATTGTCTTTCCTTCTCTTTTAAAAATGAGAAGTTTTGGAATGATTCCCTAGCACACATTTTACTGTGCTTCCTGGTTCAAAATTGAATTAGATTTCATTAGGAGAGAACATCGATCACTGTTAATGTTGTTATTCAGACATCTTGTATTCAAATGTACAGTTATACTATACAGTATAGTTTAATTTTAATTAAAAAACAAGTAGTCATTGTAATTGGAAATTTTTGCTGTTTTTTTTAGTTTTGTCGGGCTTATCAGAATGATATATCAGCAATATTTTTATGTCCTTGCCACATGAACTGCAAAATGTATTTGGTGAATGCAGCCTGAATCCACAAAATGGACAATATGTTGTACAAAAATACAACAATTCATAAAACAAATTAATCATTATTAGACAATTACCCTGAATCAGGGACCTGTAGATGTCGTCTACCTACTGGGCTACTGGGAACAATAGAGATGACGGTTACTGCATGGAAGAGGTTCTGTTAGAAATTTTTCTGTTGAGTGAAAATGTCTGTCACTGTTCTACAATATTTAACATTTGAAAAATATAACAAACATATATTTTAACCCATAAAAATGGGTTGCCAGTGGATGACAGCCAGATGTTGTCACTCCAGTGAACAAGCAGGAAGTAGTGTATGGACTACAATTCCTGAGGGATGCTGCAAAAGTGAAGCCACCCAGGCTTTTTTCTGTGGTGACATCTAAAGCAGGGCGTAAGTCTCGAGGGAGAAGTGTGGTGAAATTTTTTAGCATACCTCAGAATCTTTTGTTTTATGGGCATGGCTTCAGTTGGTTCCTGCCACACAATACAGAGAAAGGTAGAATGAAAGTGGTACATTTGGATATTTTAGCTTCCCTATTGTTCACTTATTTTGAGATGGACTGCTTCACTCACTATGTTAAAATAGAGAGAAGGAAACACCCAAACAATATTGCCTGATTTTTACCTGCTTTTGTTCATGGCCTACTCCTCCAAGAAAGGCTAGAGGCCAAGTCTACTGAAGCCTTCATTAACAGCTTGTGATGCAGTCCATTAAATCCAGTGTGATCTAGGCACCAATTTTGTTGGTGCCAGGAATGAGTTCAAGGCAGCCCTTCAAGAAAAAGCACATATCTGTCACAAAGGCAGTGCAACTTTGGGAAGAACACACACTACTGAAGTCATGTAGACGGAGTGTAGAGCACCATTTTTAGATGCCCGGGCTTTTTTCTTTTGTGATGTCCAATGCAGGGCCAGGACTCTTTAGAAGGTGAAATTGAATTGTTGCTGCTTTTTTCATGCACTCAGGATCTTTTTTTTCATGCCTCAGGATCTTGTTTTTTGGGGTCACATGCTTGGCTTCAGTTAGTTCTTGCCGCACAATACAGTGGAAGTTAGAATGCAATTAGTACATTTGAATGCTTTAGCTCCCTCTGACATGGCACAATTTTAATATTCAAGAGTGTTTGTCTTTAAATGAGTGTAAATCTTTAAATTTGACTGAAATATGAACTTTCATACCCTGTACAATGGTGATATATTAAGCTAATATATGACAGTAGATGAGGAGGAACATCATTTTGTTCATGCTCTACAGAGGTCCAAGATTAATTGACTCGACCATATTTAATTGCAGAAGCTACAGTTGAAACAGCAGCAGAGATCGGAGCCTTTTTTTTCAAATGTAGTCTGACTCACAAACCAGCTCCTGGACAGCTGCAGGGTCACCACACTAGCAGAAAACCACACATAACAATATACATCAAATTACCAAATGCACTAGAACACTCTCTTCCTTTGTTGGCCATTTGCACCTAGACACAAACAGAGATAAAAAGACACAGTAGATATGAGGTCTTACAAAAATTATATACAGTAAATCCTTTTTGGCCATTTGCACCTAGATACAAACAGAGATAATTGCACTTGCATGTGGGCACTACTAGAAGCTAGATTATCAATGAATAGTTTACTGTATTTTTTTCTGGTTCTTTCAAGGATGCCTGTTACATTCAGGAAAAAGAAGCACACTCAAAATAAGCCCCACTTGCAAACTTTTACCTGAAGGTCATAAGAGAGGAAGTGGGGCTGCTAAACTAAAGTAGGGAATCAGGTAAAAGCTTGCAGGCACACTCTACCAAAATAAATTTGTCAACCCTTGCTGGAAGTCCAGGGGTCATGGGCATAATTTTGTTGTTATAAGTCTACTTATTGGGAATAATTCTCAGTACAGAAGGCAACCTGGTTCTCCTTTTGGCAGCAGATCAGTGGTGTCAATGAGGTGATAACACTTAAGATGAAAACAAACAAGGCGCGGTGCACACCCTCCATGCTGAAAAGCCTCATTACCCTCAAAAATCAAAGGCAGAGCACAAAAAAGCACTTTTCTTTGCTCTGATTCCGCTATGACTGGCTCTCTAGCACTCTCTAAAAGTATGTCTTCAAAGGTGCTTTTGTATGCCTGTGCTGCGAATAAGTGGGGGAGGGGAGGTGACCAATTAAACCACTCTCATTTTGCTCTGTTACTGGTGTAGGCTAAGCTGGAATGGTCTAAGACTGCGTGGTGTAAAATGGGATGGTTTGGGATAGGATGGAATATAAGGTGGAAACATTGCTGTAGGATAGGATAGGATAGATGGGTATTGTGTCTGTACAGCAGGGGTCTCCAACACGTCGCTTGCGAGCTACCAGTAGCTCGCAACCCCTCTCCAAATAGCTCCCCGAAGGGTTAACGAATCTACAAATATTTGAAAACGTGACCAGTCAAATTTTCGTAGTCACTTGGAAAACAAAATTGCAT
>JBBMFX010401830.1:0-17852 GCA_037832545.1 Rhabdalestes septentrionalis
GGCCAAAACAAAACTAGCCAATCAGCCTCTGGTAGCCGCTCTAGCGCGGGATTTTTAATATGTAGGCTAGTCTCATAGCATGGATATACGCAGTGGCGGAGCCAGGGCAGGTGTAAAAATACAATTACAGAGCTCTACAATTAAAATTTAACTAGTAAAAAAACACATTTAAGATGTGCTTTATTGCAGAGCTCTGTAATTGAATTGAAATGCTCTCTAATTCAGTTCTTAAGCTATGAATAAGCTATAAATAAGCTATTAAGCTATAAATAAGCTACCTAACAGTTATTAAAACTATGCCTGATCTGGTCCTTGCTCTCTTTTTTCCCTTGTTTTCCTCTCTGTCTCTCTCCTTTTTTATACTTTAAGGTGCCATTTTGAGGCACTGTCATGACATTTGCCATGGTCTTACTGTAGGCCTAATTTATCTTGACTTATTTTATTGTGTTTGTGAACAGTACATTTTATTAAATACTTGTCTAAAGACATCTCAAGCAGTGTTTTGTTTGACGATAAATTTTGCTACTATGTGGGAAAGTCTGAGTATTGTAATGAGAGTAATAAAAGACTGTGTAATAACAATAATAATAATTAAGAATATTTTTTACCAAGGTGATTCGCTTCCATGCAGGTTACTGTGGTTTAATGTTTAAAACAAAACAGTGACCACATATGTCCTTTGATGTGTCATATGCCTCAGCATATTGCTTAAATAATCATGGCGGGCCGCTATGGCCAAAAATGCCAGGGCCGTATCAGTTTCAATCAATTAGTAAGTTTTTTTTCTCATAAAAATGCATGTCGCTACATTTTATTCAGACAGCACAGATCTGCTTAATGTGACAATGGACCTTTTTCACGAAACCTGAAAGTACACAATCGTGGGGTAAAATTATTTCCGGTCAGGCGTCAGTGCATTAAAAAGACTGAGATCAGAGAAAATAGAGCACAGCGTGTACACAACTTGTCTAATAAATTACAGAACCAGGGGTCATTGGAAAATTCTCATTGAGCCCTGTCTAAATATGAAGCTCAACGGAGGCTGCTGTTTGCCCCGCTCGGAATGTCCGTGCACATCGACCGCAGCGCCGGTTCTCCGCGGATGAGAGCTTCGCCGGTCACATTCAATTGGCCTTGGGGAGCTGAGAGTCCCTTTAAAAATTTCGCGTTGTTACGTTTTTTGTGCGGCCGAGCAACAGGGAGAAATGTATCGTTAGAGACGGAGCACCTTTTAATCCTCTGAGGATTATCAGTAGCCAAATCACGGGCCACCGAATGTTTAGGCAGCTCAAAATCCTGGACAATTCTAACATTTTGTCCAGACGCAGGTCTAAAAAATAAGGACATGTCCGGGAAAAAGAGGATGCCAGGTCACCATACATACCACTATTTTTTGTAGCTACACAATCTTTTTTTCTTAGCAGGTTCACTGCTCACTGGTGGCCAGAGCGCACACGCGCACCTACAACCGTGTCTCATAGCTAGTTTTGCCCCTTAAGGCGGTCTATTTCTGGCCGACAAGCTGGTGATTGGAATACAGGACTGGAGCTGTCCCGATGGGACAAATCAAAATCACTCATATTTCAGGATGTCCCGGACATTACGTGATAGTTGTCAACCCTTCTGGTTAGCCAAATCTAAACTAATATAAAATAAAACTTTAATTCACAGCCGGAGTCATACCCGCATAACATAACCTATGTTTCATAAATTCCTGTATGTCAGTTAAGCAACAAATAAAATTTGGTACATTTAATTTTTATAGGCCAAAATTTTATAGCATTTGAAATGTGCGGTAGCGGATTGAAATATTACACATTTCTGTGGGAGCGGGACAGAAACTTGCAGGAACAAGATGAAAAACGGACAGTCCGCGCAGACCTCTATCTGAGTGGGGGGTGTGGTCATAGAGTCTGAAGGGTGGGTTAGAGAGCGGGGGATAAGTTATATTTATAGAGTCTGATAGGTGGCTGAGTGACGGGGGAGGATTTATAGACTCTGATAGGTGGTTGAGCGACAGAGGGAGGATTTATAGATTCTGATTGGTGGCTGAGTAACGGGAGGATTTATACAGTTTGATGGTTGGCTGAGTGACTGGGGGAGGAGTTATAGAGTCTGATAGGTGGCTGAGTGACAGGGAGTTATAAAGTTTGATGGGTGGGTGTGAAGGGGAGGAGTTATAGTTTGATGGGTGTGTGAGAGGGGAGGAGTTGTTCAGGTGAGTGATTCGGGAGGGGTGATTGAGTCTGCAGGGTGGGTGAGTAACAGGGAGGGGAGTTACACGGTCTGATTGGTGGGTTTGTGACAGGAGTTATAATGTTTGATGGCAGTGGGTTAGAGGGATTTTCTGTGGCGCTCAGTGAAGAACTTTATGCTGGTGCGTCTGGGACTAAAAGTGCTGCTCTGTTTGATGAGCAGCATTCTTCTTCTTCCACATGTTTTATTTTGCCTACATTTCTTTTGAAGTACGTTTTCGTACTCTTCGACTTAAACTTAAATAACTGACTTCTGAGTTTTTATTTCTGGGGTATAATCACTTTGCATTAACTCTGAATCACTCATATTATTATTTTTTAAATTCATTTCTTAATTGTAGTCTTCTTGTGGCAATATGACCAATGAAATGCAAAACTCGCCTTTAAGCAAACCATCAAAGATATTGTGCTATACAGTTATGATAGAAAATATTTTTCTACCATTTAACAGTGTAGTCTAAACACTGTTGGACATAACTAGCACAAAACCTTAGCTGTAAAGTACAAAGTCACAGCCGAAATCCTGTATGCCTGTATGTCCTTTGGGAGCCTGTTTGTCAGTGAGTGTTTTTCTTCATTTCAATTAAGTCCTATTCCAGTATCTATCACAGTTGTGACAGATATCTCCCCAGTGATCCTTTACCAGGACTAATGCAGTACAAAATCATTTCAAGCTTCTTTTCTGTTTTCTGCTGTCTTTATGCCTTCAGCATTGCCTCCAGTGAGTGAGGTGCATATGATCATGTCAGGTGACTGAAGGTTCTATGAAAAGGCTGAAGCAAAACGTTTTGGGTGGACATGATACTCAAGAAGATGGAGCATTTGGTTGGATCTGAGCAGTTAAGATGTTCCTGCATGTTTCACAGTTCTGCTGCTGTTGCCAGACCAGGCACATCACCACTACAGGCAAGTGGAGCAGGTGCAGAGGCAGCCACACGCATTACAGCCGTGACACTACTTCCTCTGGATTATCAAATGTGATCATATGGTCTGGATCACGAGCAGTTCCTTCTCCCCACATTTTCCTCTTTTCCGTTCATCTGTCTCAGAAAATTACCATCTTTTCATGCAGTTGTTCAGTAACTTGTGACCGTGATATCAGTGGTTTACATCTGCTTGAAATTAATCCCACTGTTAACCCTGGATGGAATTGTCAAGTCTACAATCAAGTCTGAAGCTTTAAATTTAACTTTGTTGTGTTGTTGTGAACCAATTGTGTTCATGTGAACCCAAAAACACCTGAGCTGCCTGTTGACCAATTTTTTTAATGAGATGATATTGCAGACATTGTTTATTCCTAAACAGTTCATCAGGATTTAAAAAATCAACAAATAAAATCAATCGAATTAGAAGACTACAAACTAAAATAATTCAACCCTCCTAATGTTTTCCGGTCAAATCTGACTGATTTGATGATTTTGCCGCTAGAAAACGCAGGTAATTTCTTCGGTTTATTGTAAGGTTTTTTCACATGCACAGCCACGTGATGGTATACGCGTCATGGTATATGAACAGGAAGTGGGAGCTTCCTCATCGCTCAGCCATTGAGTTCATCGCCCACAACCTGACTCGATGAACCGTGAGTACGCTATCCTGCTGTGTGTGAGTGTGAACGTTGATTCTGTTGTGAGTCTTACTCTGCTATTTTCAGAGCGTTCGCAGATTAAACCGTGTGAGTCAACCGCTCTTTCGCTTCTCTCGGCACTAGAGCTCTCCCCTCACGCTATACGGGCGAACAACCAAACGGTGAACCATTTTCTCGTCTTTCATCGTGACAGAAATGACTGATCAGTTGGTGGCTATGGTTGGCATGCAGGGAGCCGAGATCCAGCGACTTCAAAATGAAGTTGCTCAGCAGAACCAGGTAGTGGCTCAGCTGCAGTCACCTCCTCCCAAACCCCCTGTTATGCAGTCTCAGTCCAGGGTATGCTCCGGCCCTCCTCCTCGCTGGCGGGCGTGGGGTTTTTCTTCATTAAGAAGAATGATCGTCCCTGTGTCGACTATCAAGGACTTAACCGGATTACCATCAAGGGCCGTCATCCACTCCCTCTCACCAACAATGCCCTGGACGCTCTCTCTGGTGTGACTATTTTCACCAAACTAGATTTACGCAGCGCGTATAACTTGGTCCACATCAGGGAGGGCGACGAGTGGAAGACAGCCTTCATAACGCCCACCAGCCAAAATGAAACGCTGGTAATGCCATTCGGGTTGGGCAATAATCTGGCAGCTTTTTAACCACTCATCAACAAAGTTCTCCGGTACATGCTGGGTCGCTGGGTCTTTGCCTACCTCGATGACACCCTGATTTATTTGAAGATGGAGGAAGAACACCTCCAGCACATCCGTGCAGTCCTTAAGAGGTTGCTGGCCCACCGACTTTACTGTAAGTTGGAAAAATGTGCTTTCCACCAGCGTTCCACCACATTTCTGGGGTTCGTAATATCTCCTCAGGGTGTGTCCATGGAGCCCCAGAAGCTGAATGCTGTGCATAAGTGGCCCCTACCCACTACGCTTAAACAGCTACAGCGCTTCCTGAGGTTTGCGAATTTCCACTGCCGCTTTATCCGGGACTACAGTTCAGTTGCGGCACCTCTGACTGCCCTCACCAAACCATCGACCACCCCCTTCAAGCTCACTCCTCCAGCCATCAATGCCTTTTATCGTCTCTGCCACCTATTCACCTCCGCGCCTAGCCTCAGTCATCCAGACATTGCCAACCCGTTCTTTGTGGAAGTGGACGCCTCCGATGTGGGCGTAGGAGCCGTTATTTCCCAGCGTGATCCTGACCAGAAACTACATCACTGTAGTTTCTTCTCCAGGAAATGTAATCCCACTCAACAGCGATACAGTGTGGGGGACTTCTTCCAAGCCTGTGCGGTGTGTGTCAGGTCAAAGACCACTAATCAACCCACGCCGGGACCCCTCCAATCTCTCCTGGTCCTGCGTCATCCCCAGTCACACATCGCGCTGGACTTCATCACTGGATTGCCCGACTCTGAAGGGAAAACCGTCAAACTCACCATCGTCGACCGTTTCTCCAAGGCTGTGCACCTGGTTGCTCTATCGGGGCTCCCCTTTGCTAAACAGACCACCCAGTTTGTCATTGAACACATAGTATGCTTGCATGGGTTCCCCAAGGACATCATCGTCTCGGACAGAGGGCCCCAGTTCATAGCCCGGTTCTGAAAAACCTTTTGCCGTCCGATCGAGGTCTCCTGCAGCCTCTCCTCCGGATATCACTCTCAGACCAACGGTCAGATGGAGCGGACCAACCAACAACTGGAGCGCTTCCTGAGATGTTTTGTCAGCGATCGTCAGCACTCCTGGGCCCACTAACTCATTTGGGCGGAGCTTTCGAACAATCTGCTGACATTCTCTGCCACCAGGTGTCGGCAGGGATGGGAACATGCCCGGCCAGCCATCAAGAGAGCCAATTCACACAGTACCTCCGCCAAAACCCACTGGGACGATTGTTCCACGTAGGTGACAGGGTTTATTTATCTACACAGAATTTTCACCTCCGCACTGAATCTAAGAAACTCTCACAGCGCTACATCGGACCTTACCGGATCACCCACAGAACCAGCCCCTCATGCTACACAGGCGAACAACCAAACGGTAAGCCATTTTCTCGTCTTTAATCGTGACAGGTTCCACAAGCCATTGGAATTCATAAAAAAATATTTGAGAATTTATATTATGTTTTGTGTGTTTTAGTAAACTTATGAACACATTTATGGTGTTCCTGGTCAAAAATGACTGGTCATTAGAAATAATTGTTAAGACCAATATTAGTGTATAAAACTTTTAAGAACAAGAGTTTAAGAACAATCCCACACCCCACCATGCTAGTGCCTTTGAGCACACACACATATAAACACACACACACACACACACACACACACACACACACCGTATATATCCCCCTTTTCCCCAAAGGAACATCTCCTATAAAATTTTTATCCATGTGATCCACACCTGTTGACAATTCATTTAAATAAATACTAACTTCCTGAAGAAAATTTGAGATTGGCCTGCCACCCATAATCTCCAATGCAACCGCCTCCTTCACCTGAGCAACCATCTTGTTTACATTTGCTACCACATAGAAACTCCCCAGTCAGTCCTACACCCTAGCAACTACCTGGAAACTACATAGCAATAGCCTTACACAATATCAACCACATTTTATGCCATAGCAACCATCTGGAAACTCCCTAGCAACCACCTCCTACACCACAGCAAGCACCTAGCAACATCCCAGTAATCACTTTGTATTCAGAATCAGACAACTTTATTGATCCTGGAGGAAATTGTTCTGACCCAGATACCATAGCAACCAAATAAAAACTCCCTAGCAACCACTCATCCACCATATCAACAACCTAAAAACTACTACGACACCTACAACCCACTACGACACCATAGCAACCACTTTTTATAAGTTAGTAACCACAAAAAGCGTTGTGTTACTTAATAAATTATACGGGTCAAATTTGCCCGGGAACATGACACATGGGATTTTGTGCCACTTTAAAATTTAAATGGTTTAAATACAGTGACAATGGTAAACATTGAAATTAGGATCTCTTTGATAAATATCATCAACTTAAAAAAATGTTTGGCCTACAATCCATAAATAGCAAATGGAAGTTCAAAACCAGGAATGTTCACATATATTTTTGTTAGTAGAAATTTTAGGAACACAGTATTAGGAAGTAATATATATAGATAACATGGATTTCAAATAAATTAACATGTTTCCAGTCAAAAATGGCCAGGAACACAAAGAGTGTTGAGCCTAAAGTAACACAATAAGAGGGTTAAACTATTTGTACCAACTACTATGAACTAAAAAAAGAATCATAATTACTACCAACTACTACTATATTCATTTCCACTAAACACTACTCCTTCCTTCCAACTAAAACAAAATTCGAACTACTACTAACTACTACCAATAAAACTGCATACAAGTCATTCTAACTGCTATTCTAACAAGTAGTAACTATTAGTTATAGAGTTAACAAAAACAGAATTTGGTATGTTGTACATAAATATTTTATGTCCGTTGGAAATGAATTTGTGGCAGTTTGTTTAAACACAATCATTTTATGTTGGTTTTATTAAAAAGCATTGTTTTTCTATGCATATGCAGCTAACCGATTGCGCTGGGTTTTCCTGAGGCAGCAGACGCCATTTTCTTTCTTCTGCCGTTTTCAGGATTTACTGGACTGAGCGGGAGTTTTTGTGCTTGGCCACACATGTAAGTATCCAAAATCGTTAATTATACATCAGTATTAGTGTTTACTTTACACATTGAGCTGTTTTAACAGTTAGCTGATGTAATTCATGTCTTTTTCTAATGTGCTAACAGTCGCTAGCAGGCAAATGCTAATTCTTTGGATTCCTAAACAGTTACGAACCGTTATTTTATTGTAGGGCTGCGAAAGTTACCACATTATAACGCATTATTAACGCCGTCAATTATTTAATGGCACATTAACGCAGATTTTTAAGTTCCTTTTACCTTGAAAGTGTGGTGATTTCACCAAATGCGAGCGGTGAGCTATTATGGACAAAAGTAATGGGACGCCTGACCCCTGCGAAAACCAGTTGCAACTTACAGCGCTCCCTTATTTTTGTCCATATACCACACCTGACCATTACACCAAATGTGACTTTAATAACACCTCATTCAGATGAATAGACTTTCACATGGAGTTGGTCTCTCTTTGCAGCTGTTTAGTTATAATGCTCTGAAATCTGAGGGGAACGTGTTTTTCTGTAACAAGCTAGATAAAATGTGATTGCGCTGCAGTGGCAAATAGCTTGGTTTTATACTTGCTTTTATTACCTGAATGTTTTTAATTTGAGATTTACAGAAATATTTCAGCTGTAACTGTGTTTAAAGGAGGCTTTGAAGATGAAATCAAAGAAACTCTGGGAGTCCTGCAAGACCGCTTTTTTTGCCATTCCAGACGATTTCATCAACCAGTTATTTCAGTCATTGCCAATACGTATGGATGTGGTCGTCCAAGCTCATGGAAGTCAAACACATTTTTCATTCTTTTTTCCAAGGCACCATGACTTTATGTTCAGATGTTATTGTAGCATGTTTGTGAATTCTAAATAAAGTATATATATAATTTCTACATTATTTTTGTATACAACAAGACTTTCGTCCAGGCAAAATTTGACCTTTCTCAATGAACTCAATTAATGATGCAAAACTATGTGTTGGTATAATAAGCATAATCTAGAGGGCTTTACCTTTCTTATAAGCCATTTCTGATTCCAACTGATTAAATACAAGTCAAGTTATTAGTTGTTGTTTATACAACTTGGTTAAGTGACAAGACTTTTGTCAGACACTGTATTTTGACTAATCTAATGAAACTATATTATTACTATTATCAAAATTTTTTTCGTTTGGAAAAGGTTATATTACGATACATGCTTGGTTTTGCCCAAAACAAATAATTGATGTTTCAAATGAATAAACAGTGAAAATGTATTTCATTTTTAAAGAGAGAATTTTCTTTTAAATATTAAGCATTTATTATGAACTAAAATAACATCAATTTAAGAGAATATTATGTTCAGTTTAATTAATAAATATGTTTTAAACTAAATTAATATAACACAGATATATCAATTTAACTGAAAATGAAAATATGTTCAGTTTAATTACCAAATATGTATTAAACGAACACAATAAATGTATGTTATTTTTACTCATTGGTTTTTATGCTAGAACTACTTAATACAAATAGATGGAAATAGGTGTCATAATAAAATGAATTGAATCTGACATCTGAGATTTTCGGTTAAATGTTCCGGAAAATTAGAGAGAGGGAACGGGAGATAGAGATAGAGAGTGGTGTAGACTGAAAGAGAGAAAATCCCAGCGTGACATATGTCATGAGTATATTCTAACGGTAACAAGCTGCGGGAAAACTAAATGAGGAAGAGAGTTGGATTTCAATCTGTTGGTGAACACGTGACGCAGAAAGTGCGTTAAAGAGCAGATGAGAGAGACGAGTTCACACACAATGGCAGCTCACGCGGCTTAAGCATCAGAGTCTCATCTTCACTCCTGCAGGGGATGCAGATACTCATACAGCACCATGGTCTGGTTTCTGGAAGGCCTCTGCTACCTACCAACTTTTCTGGTCATTTGGTCTTCCAGCACGTTTATAGTAAACTATTTGATCGCCCTGTTCAGGCACGACGTCGATGCGGTCTTCCCCTACATAAGGTAAGAGACTCGACTCTCATCACTCGATTCCTCCAAGCTTTTGTTCTGGGGAAAAAGTGAAAGTAAATAAGAACTAAAGAAGAAAGCAGTCGTTCGGTACGCGATTAAACTTAACTATTCTGATTGTAACCACTGCTTAATGCAGCACAATTTTTTTATAGTTTGGGGGCGGGTGTTGCAGCACTCCGTTAGTTTCGTTTTAGCCTGAAGAGTCTTTTGGTACCGTCAGCATGGCTTCGAAAACATCTGAAGAGTCTCAAATCACTTTTTATTACAAGAGAGAGCAAAAGGAATGACGTGGTGTAATGTCGAAAGAGATAAGGTACCCTTTACGAGCTTTCGGTAATCATGAGTGGGATGGTTTTCAAAACGAGAAGCATAAAGCACTCAAAAAGGTTTAGATAGCCATTTAATGCAAAAAGACGTTTTAAGGGCAGACGCCTTTTTCATTCAAGTGTTATAAGTGTTTTAAAGGAGCTATGTGTTTTTATAGTGATACTGGAACCAACCCCCCGGAGAGCTGCATTTTTGGCCTGATGTCAACAATAACAGCCTTCGCAGGTGGGACTGACTTTCATTCCTTGCATTGTTGATTTATCAACACACATCGCGTGAGTTGGGTGTTAAATATAAGTACTGATACTGATTATTGGTTCTATTATTTGTAGTTACATTGATAGCACATTTTGGTGCTAATATCTCTTCAATGCATGCTTGAAAAGATTCAAGTTGTTAGTTTGATTGGGTCAGCTAGAAGAGTTTTAGAAGGCAGCCTTCTTTCTAGCCAATAAAACAAGAGTTTTGGAGATGCGTCTAGTTTTATAATTTATAATTACATTTTTGGGATTGTAAAAACTTTTTAAAGTGTGTATACATGTGGGAGGAAACAAATGGCTACATTGGAGATGTGCAGAGTCTCACTCATGTCCCTCCCACAGAACCGATCTAGCATCACGCATTTGAAAATGTCACTTTTATTGCATAAACACTGATTATCCAGGAGATAATTTATGTTTCAGCATTGACTAGTAAGGTGCCAGTTTAGTACCATTTCTTGATACACATCTCTCCTCCCAGTTCTGTACACAACCATTTACCCATGCACAGTTGACTGACTAGCTTCTTATTTTTTGAACAGTAAATAATAGAGATATACATAGAAAAGACATAAACATATATACATATACAATAAGAGATCTAATTTTCTGTTCACTGTTTGTACATTTTGCAGCAGTTTGTGTGTTTAAAATGCACAAGTTTCCATTCTTTTATGACCTATTCCACTGTGAGCTGGGTAAAAAATAAGAAATGCCTCGATATGTGTTGTAAGTGCAGTTTTGTGTGTATGGCATCTGTTCTCTGTGCCGTATTCCAGCAGCTTCACTGGTGATTTAGTGTCTAATGGGATGACAGAGCGCACACATGCACACACTACACTCATAACATCACTATTTTAATTGTTGCCATTTCATCAAGTGAGGTCAAAATCGTATAAAACAATAGTAACATTCACATATATATATAATGTTGCTTGTGTCAAAGTTATGGTACATTTAGAATTTTGTATCCAACTCAGAGACTTACATGTAAAAAATCGGCTAATCATATAATTTGGCCAAAGGCCGTACAAACATCTGCATATGAATGTAGGTTGCAGCTACAGCATCACAGACCACCCAGCCTCAACTGGGTCATCTGTTGTCTGCTGATTTAAAACATGATTAACCAATTATGTGCCCTAGGAACGGAAAATGTTCATTTCAAACAGAGCTTAGAAGGATCTTATGCAAAATTGTTCTGAGCTGTGGGCTGACACTGTTGAGGAAGCTGCGGGTTAAACCTCTACACATATTATTCTTTGTAACTCACTTACTTTGTAATGTAAGTGGACGAATTGCCCTGAATTTCATCAAATTTTTTTATACCACAGTTTTTTGCTTTGTAAAAACGCAACTCACACAGTCAGCTATGCATGGCCATGCGATTGAGAAACGGCATTTAGAAACTCAAGGAAACCCCTTTCAGTCACCTGATTCCTCTGGGGTGTTGGTTAATGACACAGAACGACACAGCTTATTGGTTTTTAACCACTAGGTGAAGTTATCAGGGACTGTCTTAAGTATGGAATTTCTGCTCCAGTGGTGAAGCACGCGCACTTCTCTTTCTGGAGAAAATGAAACATATTCTTCTCTTTGTGGCCCAGCAGTAGCAAAACAAGCTCATACAAGTTGGGCTAGGAGACAAAACCACAAATGCAAGCTAAAGAATCGAAACTATAAATGTTGCATACCTTTCTGTAATCCACACAGACTGAATTCCCACTAAGGGCATTTTCAGTACATCCAGATTTTTTACACTCACCAGCCAATGTGGTAACATACTGTGTCATTCATGGTCTGTAGTCTGTATCATAATGTTAGCATTTATGTTGTCAGTTCATTAGCGGTCAGTTATCCTGGGGGCAGACCGATAAACTCATACCAGCCCCCCCATTTATTTTTTTTAATGATTTATTTCGACACCCCCACCCCCACCCCATTTTTTCACCCCCGAAACAACAGCCGAGATGTAGAGAGCAGGGCACGCCCCCACATTAAAAAAGCTTCTGGTGCCTATGTTAACATTTTGTAATAATAAATGTAATCGACAATTCCTCTGTTAACTAGTACAGTTAACAGCAGGCTACAATTGTCCTGCAATGCAAAAGTCAATATTATTTTGTGAACAGCTGAATGATTTTTTTTATTACTTGGTGTATTGCCATGTGTGTGTGTAATTTTGTGAGTACTGTATTTTGTTTGCTGAGCTAATCAGATTGTAGAACCGGAACTAACAATTTAGCATCCTCATTTTTGTATAGGGCTTGCCACCATGTTTGCCAGGTATAAGTTTGTGCAGAGAATGATTGAGAAAACAGGCGGACTGCGTCCTGCTTGGAACAAGGCTGCTCTCTTGTTTGCCGTGGTTTCTTGTGTGGGGATGTGCTTAGTAGCTACTTTTCAGGTTTGTTCACTAACCATAACACTACTGTCTAAGTTGCCCTTTTTCTGAAAGCTATGTAAAGTGTTAACAATATTAGAGATTACTACAAATGATTTTAGTTTCAGGTGATCATTAAACTTTGGAGAGATTCACTCTTGTCTTGCTGTCTACTACCTGAGCTGTGTCAACACTAAAGGGCCCATATCTAAACCAAAATTTCCTCACTTTTCTGAAGTACAACCCCTGGCAAAAATGATGAGGATGTTTACACTGCTCTTTTCCTCTATAGCAAAAAAAGGACAGGTATGACACAAAAATATTTTAATTAATGGCATAATTTTTCCTAAGATTTCCTAACATTTGTAGTTACTTTTCATATAGAAATGTAGCTGAATTACATTAATATTTATGTTAAATATTATTTTGCATGAAAAATTATATATTGCCACAAAAAAAGCGGTGACTTCCGGGCCTCATTCACCATGCCCCCTCGTCCTCAACACAGAAGCAAACAAAATATCTGCAGTTTCCGCATAAGAGTGGAGGCTCTCAGAAACATCCGCGCTGGACCAAAACAGCGAATGCTGATCCGCGTTAAAGTGGGAGGTTACTGTATTTGAAATTGTGGACCCTTTTTTATAAAAAAAATTATTTAATAATGAAGTTAGTTCATTATTAGCAGCAGAGCCGAGTGTTGAAAGTTTTTTCTCAGGAAATACAAGCCAACTTAAAGACATGACCATCAAACATTTTGGCAATCTGTTTTTTAATAGACCATGATAAGTCTCAGTCCTGCAAAGACGACCTGTCAATGGCTGTCTGAGGAATTTGGAACCGGTTTGATGTAAAATGTTGTTTTTTATTAGAGAAGTTCACGCCGCAAAGCAATTAAGCCAATAACAAAAGCTCAAAAAGGAACAAATAATTACTCTTTCGGTTCCTGTACTGTGCATGATTTTATACCTTTTCCGCTACCGAAAAAATATGCCATTAATTAACATTTTTACATTTATATAATTGTTTGTGGTATAATACACAAATATATTTTACTTTAGTTCCCTGTTTTGTGAACAAAAAACAGTACATTTACATTTATCAATAAAAGTAACATGAATAGTCTGTTGAAAAGGCAGAAGAGAAATTTTTAAATAGAAATGTAAAAATGAGTAAAGGCTGTTTTAGAAGAAAACAACATGGGCCCTTTAAAACAAATATTTCTTATAAATACTCTCATGCCTGCAACAAACATGCCTGTTTACTCGAATGTACTGTTTTAGGAAACAGAGGTGATGGTTGTCCATGACTTGGGTGCTTTACTTTTCTTCATCTTTGGAGTGCTTTACACCATCCTCCAGACCGTAATCTCATTCAAGGCACATCCTTTTGGCACTTCGAAGAGTGTGTGCTATATTCGTGCCATCTTTGCCTCAGTGGCATTCCTTGCAGCATTTCCAAGTATCCTTTATCTTTTCACTGTTTCAGGATTTATTGACAAACAATTGTTTTGATTAGAGCAGAATAAGCTCTAGTTTAATTGCTAGCCTCAGTAAATGTCCACCTTTTGTCTTAGTAAGGATACATGTCCTGTGGCCAATTTTCTTTAACATTCCTCAAGCTATTATTTGTGCTACCCTTGTAAGGTCAACCAAACTCCACTGGAATAAAGATGACAAGGTGTAGTATGCTCATCCCACCACATTACACACTGCACAGATTATCCAAACCTTTTGCTTTTTTTGTCTTATTGAAAAGAGTGCAGAATCAAACTGGAAACAGAAAAAAATGTTTTGTCTCTTTGTGTCTTTTGTCTCCAGGACTACACACTTCATTTGACAAGTACTGTGAGTGAGTGGATAGTGGCCTTCAGCTTTGTCTTCTTCTTCTTTACTTATATACGGGAGTTTAAGGTTAGCCCTGCAAAATTAGTAAAAGAAAGAATAAGAAAGGAAAGAATCAAAGACACAATCTAATGCAGGGGTCTCCAACATTTTTACCTCTGAGAGCTACTTTTACAAAAAGCTACTCATTTTGTATCATGAAAATACTTTGTATGGCGACCTGCTGCGGTTCCTGCCCATCTGCCCATCTCCCATCATCTGAATCTGAATCTGAATCATCAACTTTGACTCATCAATCTTGACAGCAGCGCACCTGTTTTATTGACAACTAATGGGCAAATAATGATTTGGGGTAAGAAGGGGGCAGATATCAGATATAGTTGGCTATACATGCAAGTTTGTTTTTCAAGTGACTAATAAAATTTGACTGCTCACGTTTTCAAATGTATGTAGATTCGTTAACCCATCGGCGAGCTACTTGGAGAGGGGTTGCGAGCTACTGGTAGCTCGCGAGCTACGTGTTGGAGACCCCTGATCTAATGTGACTACAAGTCTAAGTAAAGTAAGAATAGGAAGCTAAATTATTTTGTTTCCTAATCCTCCTAATTTTCTGAGCCTTGTAGCCACATAACCATGTGCCTGTGATCATGCTTATAAGAGCATGTGACTGAATCATCTTCTTTTTTCCCTTACAGCAGTTCACCCTGAAAGTGAATGTCGACTTGCGGGAGTTTACATGACTGCACTGTGACCAGGAGACTGTGTATGATCATTCAAAATAGGTTTTTATATAAACAAATGTATATTTTTCTGAAGACTTTGTAACCGTTTTTAAACACATGTATTTGAAAGCCAATTTTTTTACAATCATATGCAGTTTATATTCATATATTTTTTTAATTATGTGCATTTAATCACAAGAGCCTGATCACAGAATTGAGCACACTGCCAATAAGGGCCTACGTAATCGCTAACAGTTATTGCACTTTAATCTTTCCCGTCCAATTGTCAGTGATCCAGCAATAAAAAGTCATGTGATTATCAACTGTGCCTGACCCATGTATTGTGAAATGAAAGCACATGATGGTGTTATTATTGGCTAAGGGCAACCACTTTCCAAAACTCTCAGAGCCTGGGGAAGAATGATTTTAGGGGACAAAATGACCCTCGTGAAATGAAAACCAGTGATAACTGTACTGCAAGAATGCAGTAGCCCATCAACATCCATTAGTGTGATTATAGAGTGACTAGAGGGTCCTCAAATCAATACTTGTCAGATATTAACTTCACAATCACCACACATTTTCTGCATGTGACCTTGATCTGTTACCAAAACATAAAAACATTAATCTACAACACCCATGTACATGAGATGAAGCCATATACAAATGTAAGCAAAATGTTTACATTAATAAGTTTACAGCATTTTAATCATTTTAGGCAGTTAGTCCAGTTCTCATCCCAAAGTGTGATCTTCAACAAATGTTTTGCGCAAACTCCTTCCTCTGCACGTCTGATTCAGCCACACCTAAGGCACACATCAGCCACTCATATGGTATCAGTGGCAGATACTAAGTCCAACTGGCAGTACCAAGTCTGTCCACAATGTAGGTGTGTACATTTACCCTGTGTAGAGCTAAACAGGGCTACTGACAATGTGAAGTTCATGACGAGCTGCAGAAACAATCAGTCGCTGAAAGACGATTCGCTGCCCGAACTGTCATCATCTTGCTCCTCTGCCACCTTTTTTCCACCATCTGGCACAGGGGCATCAGGTGAACTGGTGGAGTAAAAAAATTAAGTCAAGCAGTCATTATTTACATATGTAATTCATTCAAATAATAAATTAATACATGTTCACTTGTATAAAAAATAAAAATACTCACTCTAAAAGATTGGGGTCCAAACCCTCAAGGATCATTTTGTTTTTTATTGCCATCACTGGAACCCCCTTAAGATGAAGAGAGAACAGTATTAGCTGCTGGCAGGGGAGGTTTGATGTCAGACTACTGTGGTTTCCTGGGAGGTTCACACATCAAATCTAAAAATGCTTCTTCTGGCAGCACATCTCCATTATACTGGTAGAACTAGGGTCTACCAGCTGTGCCCACTGACTATTATCTTGACATTTCTGGCACCCTCTGTATGATTTTGCAGATTAGCATGACATAAATAATAGATTTTAATAGATTATCTTCTAAAACAATCACACAGGGACATCACGAAAAACCTTGGCCCCCCTGTCAGTGCTGGACCTTTGTAATTGTCTGATGTTTAGCCAATCCCATGGCACCCCTGGGTCGGTATCTGGTAAAAGATCACTGAAGGCCCTCCAATCATATTTTCCTATGGATCAGATTGGTCAGCGCAGAAGAAATCCTGACAATATGTAGACAACTTTGAACTCTCTGAACTCTAATACAAGACAGCTTCATAGTGAGCATAAATAGTAAGGGCATAGAGCACAAAAGCATTGTGTGTGAGTGTGTTTCTCCCACTGAAAACAAAAGAGGAAAAATAATCAGTTTTCAAAACGCATCAAACATGAACTCACCTCATATGACGAAAGCAAGGTCATTTAGCAATATATAGTCGCATGTGTAAGGAGTTTTTTTTATGTGGTTCAGCCAAACAGATCTTTCGTGCAAATGTTTTTATTATTGTTTAAAACAAATGGACATACATTTTATACGGAATACTTTGAGTCATCATTTAGAAGGAGTACAACTGGCTGCACTGGTATATCTTTTCCTATTATATCTGACAATACTGATTAGATCTTTTCCCAAAACTCATAAACCTCCTCACATTCCCACACCATATGCATAAATGTTCCCAATTGCTGATAAGGACAAAAGTTACAGCGGGGACTTTGCGCTACTTTAATTAAAAAACGTTTCTTTGGTGTCCAGTACATTCTATGACAAAATTTGAAATAAATTAATTGATGGTTTGGATTTTTTGATGCATAGATTATATTTTTTCAGATAGCTCTCTTACCCAAGTCATGTGCAGTGGTAATTGTTTCAACTTAACTTCAAACAGACGATGATAGACTGCTGAGACTACCTTTTGTTGACAAGAATTAGAGAACCAGGTGTGAACTGGATGTGCCTTGAGAGTAGGGCTGCCTCCAAATAGTCGACTAAAGGTTAGTCAGTATGAAGAGGGCTTGGTCGAATACATTTTCATTAGTCGGTTATTCGCAAAAAAAAAAATCACGTGAAGTTACGCAATATGGGGCTGCGCACTCAGTGTATGACATCAAAGCAACGTGAGAACAACGCAATCTCGTGCCTCGAGCTATACCAAAGCACACTCACTTCCATATGACAGAAAATGATATTAGAGCGTTCAGTTGAACGAACCGTGCCGAGCCGGTACCAGGCAGTAGAAAAGCACCATTGGACCGTACCTTTCCTTGTATATATGCAAGTTATTATATTAATATCACAAATGAACGATTATTTGACTAATCGCTAAAATGCGGGAGTGTTAGTCGACTAGGAATAT
>JBBMFX010401938.1:0-17849 GCA_037832545.1 Rhabdalestes septentrionalis
TGGATTCAGCATGATATAGATGTGGGAGATGCAAGGCCTATTCGTCAAAGGTTTTATCGTGTTGCACCTAATAAGCGGAAAAGTTTGGACTCGTGTGTGCAATATCTTCTTGACAGTGGGTTAGCCAGTCCATCGTTTTCCAGCTGGGCCTTGCCATGTCTGCTTGTGAAAAAAACAGATTCTTCTTTCAGGTTTTGTACAGACTACAGTAAGGTGAACGCTGTAACAAAGGCTGATTCGTTTCCACTACCCCGCATGGAAGATTGCGTCGATCAGGTTGGCAGTGCAAGGTTTGTGAGCAAATTTGATTTATTAAAAGGTTACTACCAGGTGCCATTGACTCCAAGGGCCCAAGAAATTTCTGCATTCATAACTCCTTCTGAACTTTATTCCTATACCAGGATGAGTTTTGGGTTACGGAATGCTCCTGCAACCTTTCAGCGGCTCATGAACACAGTTGTTGCAGGTTTGGAGGGGTGCGCTATATTTAGATGATGTGGTTTGTTATGCAGACACTTGGGATGTACACCTGGCCCGTTTTCGTGCATTATTTAGCGTTTTTTGGCAGCTAACTTGACGATTAACCTTGAAAAATGTGAATTTGCGAAAGCCACTGTGGTTTATTTAGGCCATTGACAGATTCCCTCCTCCTGCCACAAAGAAGGAATTGATGCGTTTCCTGGGTTTGGCATGATATTACAGAAATTTTTGTGCAAACTTTTCAACTGTTGTTGCTCCACTGACCAATATGTTGAAGAGCACTGTGAAATTTGTGAAGTTGTTGCTGACCTCTGCACCTGTTTTGGCTGTGCCACAGTTGGGGCAACCCTTTTTGTTACAGGTTGATGCTAGTCAAGTTGGCGCTGGTGCTGTCCTACTGCAAAGTGATGGTGCTGGTGTTGACAGGCCAGTGGGCTATTTTTCACGTAAGTTCAATAAAAACAAAACAAATTATTCAACGATTGAGAAGGGTGCGTTGGCCTTAATATGGGCACTCCAATATTGTGACGTGTATGTGGAGGGAGGTTTGCATCCAGTTGTGGTGTTTTCGGACCACAATCCCCTAACATTTCCCCAGTTGTTTCAGAATTCTTATCAGAGATTGATGCAGTGGGCACTTTTTCTACAGCCATACCGACTTGTCATTTGGCACATCCGTGGTCGAGAGAATGTAATTGCTGATGCTCTTTCTCGAGCCCCGGAGGGGTTGGAATGATTGTATGAATGGGTTCATCTGTTTGGCACTGTTTGTTTTCTTTTTCCTCTGACCTGTGTGTTCAGGTGCCGGACGTATAGGAGTGGGGGATAAATCCAGTGAGACTGGGTGGACCATTGGGATGATGGTTGTATTAATGGGTGTTCACTTAGGCCTATGAGTGTGTGCACATTTGAGTATGGTGGTGAGGTCTTGTGTTTTGTATTTTTGTAGGTATAATCCATGGAAGGGGATTCTGTCTTGTAGGGGGGAGAGATGTGACGCTTCCTCCTTTTCCGTATGGTGCTCTAGGAGCGCTGTATTGAGGAGGAGCTGTTTCTAATGCTTTTTGTATTCCATCCTGCAGGAGAAGCTGGTTGTCTTAATGAGGGGCGTGGTTTCAGGCTGATGACTATATCATCTGTGGCAGGTGGCCTCAATCGCTCTCCCTCACCGGCTCTGGCCTGACGGGTTAGATGGCAGTCTGCAGAGTCTCCCGAGTCTCCCAAGGGACTGGTTGCTGTTTTTACTCCCTTTTTGTACTTGTCTTATAATAAATTAAGAAAACCTAATGTTGCCCGAGTCTGTCTCCCTATTTCCTTACCCTTTGAGCCGAAGGGTTTGTGACAGAGGGTGATGGTTTTTGGCTTGATATGGTTCTTGTTATTTTTTTCTTGATACACCAAGAAGGAGTACATTGATGATTTCAATGTGCTTTTCATTTATTTGGCAAAAAGGGGAATGTGTATTGCCGTCTACAGGAAATCTTTTGCCTTTTAGCACACAACGATTTAAATATTACACAATATCATCTAAGCTTAAAGCTCAGACTTTTGAGTAAGTCTGAATGAATTAAACAGGCCTTGGAGCCCCCACCGGCAGTCACACTACCTGGACGATTATTCATGCCCACTCCTCTCCATGCCGAAACCCTCCAGTGGGCCCATTCCTCTACTGTTGCTGGACACCTGGGAGTGAACCGGACACTGCTTTGAAGAACACAAACAATACTACACCAGGGCACCTCCGTCCCTGGTCGCACATCATGCTGGATTTTATAACAGGACTGCCGGAATTTGAAGGAAAAAAACACCATCCTCACCACTGTGGATTGGTTCTCCAAGGCAGTGAACCTGGTGGTTCTCACGGGGCTCCCCTAAACCAAAACCACTGCCAAATTAATTATTGTTCGAAATAATTATAGTCCGTTTGCATGGGTTCCCCAAAGACATTGTGTCGGACAGAGGGCCCTAGTTCACAGCACAGTTCTCGAAGGCCTTCTGCCATCTGATTGAGGTGCAGCATCTCATCTGGATGCACCATCTCATCTGGATACCATACCCATACCTATGGTCAGACAGAACAGACAAATCAACAACTGGAGTGCTTCCTGATATGCTTTGTCGCAGAATGTCAGCATTCTTGGGCCTTCTACCTCACTTGGGCTGAACTTTCTCACAACCTCCTGATGTCCTCTGCCACCAGGATGAGGACATTTGAGGTTTCCAATCGTTTCCAACCGCCGATGTTTGAACATCAGTACCATGTGCCATCAGTACCATGTACCATCAGCCCAACAATTGGTCCTCAGGTGTCAGCAGATTTGGACTCGAGCCAGAGAAGCCATTGTGAAGGCCAACCAGTGTTATACACTACAACATCACCACTGACACCCATGATGCATGTACTGAGTCAGGGTGTACCTCTCCACCAAGATCCTTCACCTCCACACGGAATCCCAGAAACTGTCACCCCGCTACATCAGACCCTACAGCATCATCCACTGCATCAACCCTGTCACCTTCCAGCTCCAGCTACCTGCCTTGCTCCGTGTTCACCCTGTGTTCCATGTCTCCCAGGTCAAACCCTTCATCACCTCACCTCGGCTTTCTGCTGCTCCCTACCCTCCTCCACCTCGGATCATTGATGGTGGTCCTGCGTACAATGTCCGGCGGATCCTCAACTCGTGACGTCGTGGCCGTGGACTCTGTACCTAGTCGATTGAGAAGGCTACAGTCCGGTGGAACGGTCTCGGGTTCCTGGACGGTTCATCGTGGACCCAGCTCTCATCCATAGGTAGTGTTTTATGCCATTTCATTTTTTCTGTAAGATAAAAGGTTGTGAACAGTAAAAGCTCTTTATTTAACTGTCAGTTTTTACCCACTGTTTTGGCTGCCATCTTGGATTGATACTGCATTACATTATTACAATGCAATGTATTACAAGCTCACAATGCATTCATTCAAATTATTATTGTTTGTGGTTTGACTCATTTCTAGCTTAGACTTTTTGGAACTAAGGCATTCCTATTTTCCTTGTCCAAAAACTTGATATACAGGCACTGAAATTAATAGCCAGATATAATCTCCACTTATGTTGAAAATTACAACTCAAAAGAGTTTATAATAACTTTTTAGGCTCAAGTAGTGCCATCTGAGCCACACTCTTGTATACAGAAATCCTTATTTTCATTATAGAATTATGAATCAATAAACCGCTAAACACCACTGCTCATTCATTCTTAGTATGCCTCCAAACTCCACTTCAAACAGCATGCTGAGCTTAGTCAGGACTGCTCTCAATACACAAGCCGCTTATAATAAGCCACAACAACTTGACACAACTCACTCAAAACTAGCTTAAACATCTCCAAACGGACTCAACTGCAATCGTATATCAACCAGCCAGCATTAACTCACTTACAGCGAAGTGTAAATACACCCAAATTCCTTACTTTAGGAGATTGTAATTTTCCGTCAAAGCTTGACCACTCAGAGAATCTCAGGGTGGAAGGGTTGTCGCTCATAAATAATGACATGCAGGCGTGTAATTTGAAATGTTAATAGCCCAGCGATTAGTCTAAGGGATTAATAGCACACAAAACCAAATTAGGCTGAAAAATAAGGCTACAGGTGATAATAAGCTAAAAAACGTTTTGGAGACAAACGAACCGGTTCCTCTGTCACGGTCCCAAAGAAGAGCCGGTTTGTTCGGCTCCCAAACGGCTTTTAGCTTTTTATAACCCTTATTGCTCTGTGAAAAGAACTGAACTGGGCGTCAGTGAAACCGTCTCATGAGCCAAATGGTACACGCACACAATACCACCAAGAATGATGCCACAGGGTTTTCAACCTAACATGTTTGGCAGAGAGGCTAGATTGCCTGTTGATGTGGGTTTTGGAACTGGTGGACAAGAAGCATTCATGTTATGTGGAAGAACTGAAAAGAGATTTGCAGAGTGCATTGAACTTGCTGCAAATCTGCAACACAGGTTCCCTTGAGAAACAAAGGGAACTATGGAAGAAGCTTACGCAACCAGGGGTGATCAAGTGCTGTTAAAGAACTTGGGACTGAAAGGAAAACATAAACTGCAGAGTAGGTGGAACTCCTTTACTGGTAGTGGAAAATCTCAGACTTGCCTGTCTATAGGATGAAACCTGAGTTATATGAGTAATCTTAGAATCATTCACAGAGAGAACATGTTGCCAATTAGTATATCTTGTTGGGATATCTGAAGAGTCACATGTTCAGCTGCCTACCAAGAAACCTGTGACTTAAAGAGACTCTGTGCTACAGAGGGCATGTAAGTTAGAACCTGAAGGGAGCGTAATTTACTTAGTGGATGATGAGACAAGTGAATCTGAATCAGAAGTATGACCCTTTCTCTCCTGGCCCAGGGTAAGCGTCTCCTAATACTCTGGCAAGGGGCTTTGTGGTTGAGACGGGCCTGACCTGATAACCAGCATTGGATACTGCTGATGAATACAAGAGTATGTCTGATCACATTGAAAGTGATAAAGAGCCCAATGTGAATTAATTATTTAATTTTGTGTATACCAATGCAACGAATCCCGAATAATTGCAGAGAACAATGGAATTATTTATTTCATACTTATGTTAAACTGTCTCTTTACAAAAAGACTTTTTAAACAGTTTGCACAGTACTTTAACAATTATCAACTGCTGTTGAAATCAGCCAGCTGTTTCAACATCAGACACCTTCTCCCACCACAGATATGCAGTATCATAGACTACCATGATTCCTATATGTCGGAGAGAGTGGAAGTCAGTATATATTGAATATTCAAGATTCAAGATTTGTATTTGTTGCATGCATAGTCATACAAGTATAACTACGCATGTGATAAATAAAAAATCTCAAATCTTGAATCTTGAATATAGTATTCCCATATGACTTCTGCTGAGTATTTTTATGTGTGTGTTTGTGTGTGTGTGTGTGTGTGTGTGGCTGTGTATGTGTGACATTTGGTAAGTGAAGAAGTGTTGGGTTGGTTAGCTTCCATTAAAATAAGCATACATGTAGGTAAAGAAGGCATTGAAAATGTCCCTGACTTGAAGAGATTATAAAGATGATGTCTCTGGTTTTTGTGTGATGTAGATCCATCCCTGCACTCTGAAGTATGATATCCCCTCAGGAAAAACAAACAGGAATATTCTTCAGGGCTTTGGCAGAGAGATCGTTCTAAGCAAGATATGACAT
The DNA here is from genome assembly GCA_037832545.1 of Rhabdalestes septentrionalis. Classification (NCBI taxonomy): domain Eukaryota; kingdom Metazoa; phylum Chordata; class Actinopteri; order Characiformes; family Alestidae; genus Rhabdalestes; species Rhabdalestes septentrionalis. The sequence goes on from JBBMFX010401938.1 coordinate 5,697, forward strand.
ACTGCTTGAAATGCTAAAAATACCATGACTCATGGGTGTGTACCTTGCTATTTTGGGATCTAAAGGACCACATATTGCGCTAGCAGCATATGCACTTAATTTGGCTTCGTAGACTGAAATGGTGAGCAATAATGTACAAAATTACAAAAAGTAAAAAAAAATAAAATCAGTAATTATAAATAATCCAAAACTGAGTAATTTATAGCAGAAGATACTGGGCGTGTTAAGGATGTTAATCACTGATGACATTGACCGATCAACCTAGAAAATAAGATGCTTGGATACCCCGATATTCTCAATAAATGCCAGATGCCTTGGTGGATCTCTCATTTATTACCGACTGCTAATGGAGAAATACCCACCACATACCTCATAATGTACTCTTCCAACTGTCAGAGGATCCAACACAGGTTTTTTTTCTGCTGGAAAAAGAATTATACGAATAATTAGCATAAAAGTCAGATGGTTTTGCTTCCTGAAGGGAATTGAAATGATGTTAACTATTAGAAACCACTGCTTTTATATAAACAGTTTTAGATTCCATCACAGAACCCTCAAAACTGTTTCTAATCTGTGTCAAGTTAAACCAATAGGATCCATTACTACATGATATCAAACCGTAAGGAAAAAATACAATTGTTACACACACGGGTGAATTGACGCACAAAAGTGACCGGAAAAAAAACGTATCACAGGACCGCCACTCCTAGACAGGAGGATACCTGCTGACGGTAGTCCTGAATCAAAGATAGACCCAAGATAAACTGACCTGTTAATCAACAGGTAAACAGATAGTCATTGCTCAGTCAGTGAGTCTTCACCCTCAACCTGCTTGTCTTCTCATCTCAGGACCGTGAGTACTCACAGCCATACACTTTGTGTGTCTGTGTGTTGGTTCTGGTGGGAATCTTTACTCTATGTCCAGAGGACTTTTAGATCAAAGTGCGTGAACTACCTATTTTCTCGCATTAATGCACAACAGGGTTATATCCTTCATGCTACACGGGTGATAAAGTCATGTTCCTTAGTTCTGTTACTGAATGATTGAGCCTTCCATAAACCCTGTGGTGTTTGCCGTGTTGCGACTCCATAAATGAGCAGGCAGCCATGATCGACAGGCTGGGTCAGGACGTGCTGGCTCTTAGGCAGGCTATGTATCTTAAGCAGGGTTTAACTTTTCCTGAGAGTTACCATGATTGAGGAGGTCTGTTGTGAGCTATCTGCTGCATGGTTGGTGCCACAAAAAGCACCCTGTGTGTCTCCCTCTCCCCCTCCCTCTGTAGTCACTTCAGAACCCAAGTTTGCTCTTGCAGGTAAGTGGGATGGTGGGGATTGGAAACGTGAGTTTTTTCTCAATGAACTGAATATTTTGTTTGAGTTTCAGTACAGTCCATTCTCCAGATCACACTTCTCATTTGCCTCCTAAATGGGCAGGCACCTGAGTGGGCAACCGCGGTCCTAAAGGCTAATATGGACAATGGGATACTCTTATTCCAAATTCATTTGGCAGATCAGAGCCACCTGTCAACTTCTGAATAGTGAAATGGAGACCATCTCATGTTTATGCCATCTACGTCAAGGTGAGTGGTCCATGAGCCACTATGCAGTGTAATTTAGGACCCTGGCAGTCTAGATGTGCTGGGGGGGATCCTGCACTCTGCTCTGTGTTTTATGAGGGACTGGCTCCACAGATAAAAGATGAACACACTAGGCAGGAGTTTCCAGTGATGATTGATGGGTTAACTCAACTTGGTCTGCAAATTGACCTTAGGATGTTCTCTTGTCTGAAGCCAGACCCTCAGACTCAACTCCCAGTGACTCCTCAATCAAGACCACCAGCTTTGACCAGTTCAACTTCCAGTGCCAACTCCTTCACTGGAGAGTTTTCTTTAGTTGGTTCAGCAACTCTTCCAGTGCACCACACGGGATTCAGGAGGGGGAGGCATGCTGAAGTTGATGTGGAGGCCATTCCTGTCCCGTACCGTGACCTGGCAGCTCTTTTGGGGCAAGTTGGGTGGTTAAGGTCCCTTCACACTGCCCTTGTGACTTAACTATAGATCTTTTGACAGGCATGGTACCTACACACAGCTGCCGTTATTTCATCACCAAAAATGAACAACATGCTCTTGATGAATACATTAGTGAGGGGAGACCATCCACCATTCTTCCAGGGGACCATTCATCCCCCGACTTCTCCTGTGGCTGTGGATTTCTTTTTTGTGAAGAAGAAAAATGGGAGTCTCTGTCCCTGTGTGAAATATTGGGGGCTAAATCGGATAACTGTGAAGAAAAGGCACCCACTTCCACTAATGAATACCACCCTGGAAGCCCTCTCTGGTGCTTTGAGTTGGACCTACAGAGTGCTTAAACTTGGTATTCATTGGGGAATGTAATGAGAGGAAGACAGCTTTCAAAACACCAACTGGGCATTATGAGACACTGGTAATACCCTTTGGTTTATGCAACAGTCCTGCTCTTTTCCAACAGTGTTCCACCATATTCCTATGTTTTGTGATAACCACACAGGGTGTGGCTATGGATCTCCAGAAGCTGGTGGCTGTATGTCATTGGCCTCTACCCAAGATTTTAAAGCAGCTTCAGCATTCTTCGGGGTTTGCGATCTTTTAGAGAATTTTCATCCAGGACTTCAGTTTAGTTGTGGTACCTCTCACCACTCTCACTAAGTCTCCCCGGAACCAGTTCCTACTCTTCACCTCTGCTCACATCCTTCTCCATCCAGAAGCTTCATCCATGCAGTTTCTTCTCCAGAAAATGTAACCCCACTCAGCAGCGATAAGTTATAGGGGACCATGAGCTGCTGGCCATTAAATGGGCCCTGAAAGAAAGGCATAACTACCTCCAGGGTGGCAGTAAGCCATTTGTTGTCTGGATGGACCTTCAGAACTTGCTTACCATCCAACAAGCCTGAAGGCCCCCAGACGCTGAGGCTGAAGGCCCCCAGACAGACCCCATGCCTGTTTTGCCATCTCAGAGTATCATCTGGTCTTTCAATAGGAGCTGGAGGGTAACATCCAACAGTTGCATGCCTTGCACCCCCTTCCATCAGACACTCCATCAGGACGTCTTTTTGTGCCTCCTGACCTTCGAACTGAAGTCCTCCAGTGGGGTCATCAAGATCATAATATTTGATTGTGTGGTGTGTGCTAGAGCTAAGACTCTAAATCAGCCATCAGCAGGATATTTTCAATCTCTTCCAGTTCCACAGAGACCCAGGTCGCACATTGCCTTAGTTTCTGGCAGAATTGGCACAGTCGGAAGGGAAGACAGTCATTTTGACTGCTTTTCCAAGGCTGTGCATCTGGTGGCATTAGTTGGACTCACCATGGCCAAGTAGACCACTGAGTTATTGTAGTCCATTTGCATGAGTTCCTCCAAGGACATTGTCTTAAACAGAGGGCCCCAGTTCATTGCCAGATTAATTGCCCCAGGGCCCACTACCTCATGTGTGCCAGCTACTAACCTGAGTTGTCCAACAACCTACAGACATCAGCTCTCAGTCTATTTGAGTTATATAACAGTTTCCAGCCTCTGTTTGACCATCAAGAATCGGAGGTTGATGTACCATCAGCCCACCAGTTGGTCCGCAGGTGCCAGCGGCTCAAGTCTCAGGCCTGCAACTCCATCCAATGGGCTAATAATGTTCAACAGCATTTCTGTTGGCACCCCACAGATGATTGTGTCATGTAGGTGAAAGAGTCTGTCTACCTATAAGACATCTTTACCTTCACACAGTCTGAGAAACTCACCCCAATTCATTGGACACTAAAGAGTCACTCATTAGATAAACCCTGCCACCTTCCAACTCCAGCTGCCTGCTGAACTCCAGGTCCGTCCTGTATACCATACCTCTCAACTAAAACCTGTCTATTTCTCTCCTCTACAGACACTGTGTCCCCATCCCCCTGGACTATGGATGATGGTCCTTTTTATACGGTCTGGCTCGTGTCTTGACTTGTGTCACAGGGGTTGTGGCACCCAGTAGCTGGACTGGGATGGCTACTATTCTGAGAAACAGTCTTAGGTGCCCAGTCAATTTGTATTGGATCTATCCTTGATTTAGGACTGCCGTCAGCATATCTTCCTGTCCTGGTCTGTCTGGTTATGGTCCAGGAGGGGGGGTACGGTCACACACATGAGTGACTTGACACGCAAAAGGGTCCGAAAATAAGCATGTCAAATGGTATAAAAGCCCAGTTAAACAGGTGGTCATTGCTAATTCCGAGAGTCTTCACTATTAGATCAAAGGGCGTTAACCACATTGTCTCTTGCGTTAATCCGCAATGGGGTTTATCCATCATGCTACACAGGTGGTATAGTCATGTTACTTAATCCTGTGACAAAAATGCTTAAAATGCTTAACCTTAATTATCCTAGGGAAAAAATGAGATTATCTTTGCATGGTAGCACTCAAACTCAGTATGGTCAGTTTTGATGTTCTGACAACAAAACATTGTACTTTAACATTATATTTTAAAGGAAATGTTCTGGGTTATTTTCAACCATTCATACACATGTTCAAATATGCAGAGCAGGTTTGCTCTTTTCAACAAATTCTTTAAAGAGTATTCAGAATGAGTGCATGAAATCTAGGACAAACAAGGAGTTTTGAGCCATTGCTAAAGTGTTTTACAACAATGCCCAAAAGATATATGGTTAATCTGATAAAATAGAACCACAACCACAAAACCACTACCAGTACAACAATGAGCACCATAGCCTAAGCCTCAATTTGTGCCTCTCACATTACTGACCTGCTAATTAAATAAACCACAACAGCTCTTAGAATGCATATTTGTCTGTAGTCTCCTGTGAAGATTCTATGTTTACAAATGATTTTCTGGAAACACTCTCCTTTCATTCATTAGAGCAAATAGCAAGGCAGACACCACCACCAGCAAGTCAAGAATACTGTTCCTGACTCTACAGTTCTAAATGTGACAATAGAGGGCAGCCACTACACCAGAGTAGCATGAAGGAAGAACCAAAATCGGAGTACCATGAGAAAGTAGATCTGTCACGCAATTTGCTATAAGAATGCTCTATCACTAGAGTTAGGATTCCCACCTGAACCCGCATTCTCACTTACACACAGGGTATGATAAGGACAGGAGTACTCATGGTTTGAAGATCTGGCGGATGATATGGTTGAGAGTGATGACTCAATGACTGAGCGTGGACTATCTGCATTACCTTGCTTGTATATCATGTGATGTGCTCATTTCCATTTGCCCTGGCGTAGTGCTTTAAATGTTCCATCTAGAACAAAATTAGCGTTAGTTCCGTTATTTATTTTTGTCCGTCTAGAACACACGTAACGTTAGGTCTATTATTTACGTAGTCCATCTAGAACACACGTAGCGTTAGACTCCTTCTTTAATTAGTCTGTCTAGAACACATGTAGCGTTAGTTTCATTCTTTAAGTAGTTCGTTTAAAACACACGTAGCGTTTGTTCTGTTCTTCGAGCCAGCACATGTCACGATAAGATTTTACATTTCAGTCTTTGGCTGTTCAGTACAGGGGGCCATAAGGGGGGCCAGAAGCAATTCTAGGGGGGCCCTGGCCACCCCAGCCCTCGGGTAGAACCGCCCATGCTGCTATAGCCTAAGTTTTATTATTTAGTAACTACATGGGCTATGATGTAGTAATTTATGTACAGACAAAATAAAGCGATGGAGAAACAGTCTCCAAGATACTGATTGGCAGTAACTGTGTTAACACAAATGTGGACAGTGAAATCAAGAAAATTGTATGTACATAGCAAGGGTGTGCAGAGCGGCCACTATTTGTATCTCTATTTGTATTTGTTGAAAGGGGAAAAATATTCGTATTCGTATTTGTATTCTTATTTGTATTCGTATTTGTATTCGTGTTTGAGTAAAATTCTTAATTCAGCATGCAAACTCTGTCCGCCTCACCCCGAATCCACTCCTGAACTTGAGCGTGTGACTGGGGGCGGGGGGAGCAGAGTATCTAAAAGTGAAAGTTAACATCGGTCAGCACGAAAATCCTCCTCTGCGTTTAAACCATTCGCAGAGTGAAGCAGCGTGCAGCCACGAACACGCTGCCCGGGCAGCAGTGTGTGGGGACGGTTACCTCGGTTTTGGGGAAGGACCCACGACTTTCTGATCACAGGGTGAGAGCCCTAACCACGCAAGTGCGGGTGTGGGGGCGAGGTTTGGTTCCCGAATACAAATATATTTTTAAGTATTTGTCTGAATAATGTATTCATAGAAAACACGTTATTTGTGCCTTTCTGAATACCGTATTTGTATTCGGCTCCACCCCTAATAGCAGGTTTTTACACCTTTATGGCTTATGGACTCTGGGCGTGAACCTCTAATGCCAAAGACCTAAGGCTATAGGGGCAAAGAAAAACACCCCAAATCTGGAAGCAGAAAGCTCAAGAGAAATCAAGACCCAACTATTTAACCTAACCTAGGAAGCTGAAATTGTACTGATGTTTTTGATGTTTTCTGTCTGAACACTTTTCCCTATCACATTTGTTTTTGAATTATGTACATGAATACTTAATTTTAAAAAAGACATTGTGTGTTTAAATGTAATGCTGTAAAAGTATAATAATAACAAAACTAAAGTGTCTAAATATCTGTATACCCTCATTGTTTGTCCCTTGCAAAAAGCATTGTCTTGATCAGGTGTGGACCATAATGCCTTTGTTAAGTCCTGGATTTAGAAATGTTACTTTATGCAGAGATAAGTTTACAAAACACCCTAAAACCCTCACTTGAAAGATTCTTTAGGGGACCAAACATTTAGCCACATGCCTAAAACAGCTTGATCTGTGGCTGTTACTTGTCATGGAAGGCGCATTGCCAACAGAAAAGGAATGAATGGGCTTAACGCATCAACCCTAAAACCAGACTACAGCCCGCCATGTAATTTACTCCTCAGCAGATCCAAGTATCTGGAGGACTTTAACATAACACAGGCAATGCAAGAGATGTGGAATCTTTTTCTGTGTTTCATATAGCACATAACAAATGACTCTCAGGCAGCATACAGTATATGAAGAAGGTAAATACTAAGTAATTACTGCATAACTGCCCTATACATATCTCAAATGCAATAACAGGTTTAGTGCCTCGCCACATTTTCAATAAATATAAAAAGCCACAATCTCCATTTCTTCTATTTCAGCGTATATTACAATTCTCCAATAATCTTCATACGTTCAGAAAAAAATAAATAATAGACTTGCAATAAGTTTAATAGATGCAAAGAAAATGAGTGGAGGTGTCATCAAGTGCTATATGTATTATTTGGCTGCTAAGTCACTTAATTACTTGCAATATCTTATGTGCAATAGTCTTCATGTGCAAAATTACTACTTTGGTCATTGTACATTTTTCATTACTTAATATTATTGTGTCAATGTGGGCGATGGGGTCTTCTCATTGGCCCATAGGTAGGTGATTTGTCACCCACGATAGCCTATCAGAATGGTCCCTGATAGTATTTAAAGCTGGAGTTATTTTGTCTGGTATGCATCACGTCTGAGATCCCCCCTTTACAGGGTGCGTGTGGACTAACGTGTGCAAAATGGCTAATTGATATCTGGTTGAGTCAGACTGTCTACTCGTTGTCTGCCATGGAGTTTTGTTTGCGAATGCGTTATCAGCATGGTGTGGTGTTGTGAGCTGTGAACAGCGGTACAACTTGCTTTGCACAATGACTCGTCCTGTGTGCTACGGGTGCTCGACGCGGTGCTGGTGACGCGCTCGAAGGCGGAAGTATTAGCCCTCTGCCTTGACTGAACACGGCGCTGCTGTTTTCTCCTTCAGTTGTTTTTTTGTGTTCTTTTTTATTGTCTTCTTGAGTTTATGGCTTCTATTTTCTCTGTAACCGTGTAAGTGGTTCGGAGTTGTCCTGCTGCTGTTCGAAGGCCTGTTTGGGCTTTTGGCTACCTGTATCTGTGATTATATTGTGGAGAGTGTTGAATGTAATTTCTGGAGAAGCCTGAATTCGATATGATTGATTCCAGGAGTAGTTAGATTGGGATTTTTATTTTATGATTGCGTCATTTGTTCCTTTTGTTTTTCCTTCTTTTTGTGTTTGGGGCAATGTAAAAAGAACATTGTTTTCAGGGTTTTATGTTTTCTTTTGTTAATTTGGATGTGTTTTGTTTATGGTATTAACTGTGATTTTGTTTGTCTATCTTAGGCACTGTTGGGCTAGGAGGCTAGCTTTGAGTAATGGTGGTGGGATATTTTGTGGTGTGCCATTCTGTTTATTTTTACGTTTCACCTGTTGAGTGTGTGTGTGTGGATGTGAGTGAAATGCACCTTTAAGGTCTGTACTTCATCTTGCCTGCCCCTGCTGCTGGTGCCTGTAATTTTTTTTATTTATTTTTTATTGTGGTGTGTGAGTACACAGAGTGCCCTGTTTGACCTCTACTGCGCATGATGGCGATTTGATACGTAGCCTCGCACGCTCATGAGTGTTTTAATTATTTATTGTGAACAAAAATAAAGTTTTGTACATTCGTACACTGTTCTCTGGAAGGTGAATGTTCATGAGTAACCCTTTTCACAAAGGATTACTAGAGTATTATAAATTGCCTTTTGGCCTCCAGGAAGCTCACTTGACATATCAGTTTTGTTTATTGTCTACACACTGCTGTAGGACAACCTTGTGTTTTCACCTTGCATCTTGTTGGCGTCCCTCTGCATCAGCTGCACAGCAGCATTTATATATTTCCAGCAAATGGTCCTTTAATAATTAATCCTCAGTCCTACTTCTTGTATAATGCATGATGAGTCTATCTCGCATCTGACGTCCCATGATGACCTACTGAGTGACAGCAAGTATACAGCTCATGGAGCCTAATCCCTAACAACAATCACGACGGCTGCATGGTCCTCCAATGTAATTACTGCCCCCTATTTTTCTCTCTCAAAATTTTCCACAGGTGAATTAAAGGTGATCCAGATGTAAATACAGTGAAGTTACTCCTTAAAACTGGTCTAATGTGGAACATTAACTAATCACCAAAGGTTTGGTGTATTTCCATATGAAACATTTCCCAGCTAAGAAGTTCTATTAAAATTGCAGATTGTACCCCCACTTTCACCATTTTAACACCTGTATTTTACAAGCATAACACATCTAGTAATCTGTCTCCTGTGCAGTATTTCAGATGCATTGTTAGAGCATACTGCGGGCACATAATTTTATGAACATCTGGCTCTAAGAGTACAGATTTCAGTTTAAAATAAAGGTGATCAAAAACACACCTATGATATTCTTAGTGCAGGTCATATAGATCTGTGGCTGAAGAACATAATATGGACATGGAAATATACCATCTTTAGGGTTTGATAAGAGAAAACAGTGGCAGACTGTGGCTGAGTGTTAAACAAGATTAAATAAATTTTCATGCCAACACTGGACCTCAAGTCAATGCCAACACCTGACCTAACATCTAATCATATTCTATTAAGAGAGAGTCAGTGTTTGACAGCAGAAAGCCTTCTTCCTTCTCAGTGACCCTGTCTCACCTTTCTGGAGGAATGAGTGACACATCCATAAGCACTCTGTCTGTAACTACTGATGTTGCTGCTATCAATTATTCAGACAGGTAGCTGTTTATAGTCTCCCAGAATCACAGAATCTGTCTTTATTTTCCACCCTCTGCTTTGCTGAAGAAGATCAATACAGAGTGACACAGCAAGATGCCAGAGGTTGTGACTTAATCGAACTGTGTGAATAGTCCCACGCGTCGCCGGTTGGCACATCTATGTTGAATTCCATTTCACGGGTTACTTTCTAATCTTTCTCAGCATGCTGGGTGCAGTATTACTTTAGAACATTTTACCAATGCTGTAGTCACAACATATCTTCCTTTCTCTCAGTGTTGCTGTGCATGTGTTTATTTCTCTCCATCTATCCTCTCTCTCTCTCTCTCTCTCTCTCTCTCTCTCTCTCTCTCTTGCAAGGACTTTAATCAATAATATACACTGATCATCGAAATCAACTCTGACACAATGAAGGTACAGCCTTCACAAGTCCTCTAAAACAGGGGTGTCAAACTCCATTCCTGGAGGGCTATGGTCCAGCACATTTTGGTGATTTCTCTGCTCAGAAACACCTGGTTCACCTCGCCAGTTAATTGTCAGATTAAGTGAATGCGTTTGAGGAGGAGAAACATTAAACTGTGCTGGACACCAGCCCTCCAGGACTGAACATCCCTGCTCTGAAAATCTGCTGAATCTGGCGAAAAGATGTTAACAGCAGATCACTTTCAGCCAGTTACATTTTCTGCGAATCAGAGTGATTTGTCCAGCACAATAAGTTAATGCTTAATCTGAAAAAGATCTGAGGATTTTGGGAGACAATTCAAAACCTTGAACTCTTTGTTTTGTTCCTCAAACCTGGAGAGTTTTGCATTGTAGCCAGGCACATTAACCTGCTGAAAGAAGACAATGTCATTTGGCAAAACGGATGCCAAGGAAGTAGGTTTGAAGATGTATGAGTTTTGCAATGTTATTCACCAAAAGACGTTAATGTCAAGATTCCTTTATTTGAACAACCAACAATTGTATGACCCTACATGAAAATCTACACCTTGGGACCTAGGCTAAGGACACTTTAACCCAGATCTTTCTTTTGAAGTCACAAATACAATGCCACAGTATTCACCTGGATGTTCCTGACCATTCGTTTTTTTCATTTTTAAATGAAGATTTTAAGAAAGTATGATGAGAGTATACACAATATGTTCAATTAAAAAAATCAAGCTTCCTTTGAGTTCCACTTCTGCATGGACTGTATGAAAATAGCACTAAACATCATTGAAATGTTCAATATAATATGAGTATGTTTTTCTAAATTTTTCTCCAAAGGCCCTGACGATTTCATAGCCATTGACATATTGGTGTACTCGAAAGACAGAGAAAAAAAAGCTAATCCTCAGACAAGAAGCATATGTTTATTCTTAATGAAGAAATGCACACAGGGACTAAAATAGCTGCAAGAATTGATTTTGCAAAACCCAGTTTGAAATGAAGGTCTCTCAAAATAAAGTATTGTAATGGGCTACTGCAGGGTTGAAAGATCAAAATTCAGTGATCACAACAAACAAGGCAACAAATTTTGATTGTCCTTACCTAATGTCATTGGCTTTGTAGCGTGCAACAAAAATGACTAACCCAGTCCCAAGAAAGCCACAAAGTTGTTTTTTTACCCACATGTTTTCTGCATTCTTTCCACAACAATGTTTCTGCTTTGTTATAATTCATTCTTGGCAGGACTTCAGGAAATTAGTCTTTTAATATATTCCACATGGCTTACTTAAAGGTTATGTCTATCTGATGGCTTCTCTGCCAGACACACTGGCATTAATCTTAGCAAGGGTGATGTAATCTTTTGACTTTATGATAATTTGTTTAAAAATCCATTGATATCTCCAGACGCCCTAATGTTTAATTAAGCACATCATATTTCTTCCCTATGCGCATCAGATTTTTCTAAATTCAGGTAAATGTACATGCACTTGTTTCAAGAGTCAAGTAAATAAAGTAGGGCTTGGAATTTAACCCATTAATTAGATTAAGTAATCACAGAAAAAAATAAGTTTTAATTCAATGAACACTTTAAGCCCTACCACCAGTTGGCAGGCATGTAGTACTTCAATTCAAGACCAAAAGTACGTCATTGTCACGGCGTAAGCCGCAGGGGAAAGGAGAAGATGAAGGAAGGACGCTTGTAGCGGATTGATACTTGTTTATTTTGGATTTCAATTCAGACACGGAGCCCAAACGAAACTCGTGGAGTGGCTCGTGCTCCTCAAAGAAAACAGGAGGAGAAAAGATAACTAAAAGTTCTTCTGGCGAAATCCAAGCTCAGCAACTGAAACTAAGGAAACAAAATAGAAAACAGGATAAGGGTTCAGCAGGCCGTTGGACGAGCACAAGCCTAGGGGAGACAAGAGACAGGTCAACATCAAACGAACAGGCAGGAGAACTCAAAGAAAAGCGGGTTTTGCTGGGGCTTAAATAATGGAACTAATGAGGGACAGGTGATCAGCGGAAGGAGAGACAGGTGAGAGAGGGCGGAGATGGAAAAAACTAAGGGGCCGAACAGAGGAAGGGACAAAAGTAAAGGGACGAACT
>JBBMFX010402367.1:0-17842 GCA_037832545.1 Rhabdalestes septentrionalis
TCTCTCTCTCTCTCTCTCTCTCTCTCTCTCTCACACACACACACACACACACACACACACACACACACACACACAGTGGTATATACATGTTAGGAAAGTTCACAAATTTTAGAAATATTATAATATTACACCTACACCTAAACACTAGCCTTAACCTTGGCTACCAAATAGCAGTCTTTCTGTTCTTTTAGGTGTTTCGTTAATTTTTTGGTGAAAGCAGCACTTTTCCTGCCTACCAGCACAATCTCCCTTTTACTATAGGTTTTCTAACATGTCCATAAATATGAGGGCTCTTCCAATAAAGAGATACATACCCATGCACACACTATAAACTTTTCCATAGACAATCAAGACCAGTGCTGCACCTAAACAGCGCTGTGATGTCACGGAGCTTATCTCCGTTTGGAGTTTCTGACCGCGTCCTTTGTTTCGAACCAAAGGAATGTTTTTTCTGTCACAGCTGCTTTTGATATGGTGCACTTTTATAATTTAAAACCAAACCCAGGTAACTTGTTAGTTATGTCTGGGATGACCTTCACATTTCTCACAGCAGAAAACCCCAAACGGACAGTAGCGGCTTTACTTCGTCGACTTCCCAGTTGTTAGTTTGTATCTCCATTGTCATTTGTTTGCACAGACAGTAAAGAGTAATGGTTTGTTTTTTTATGTAGAGATGATATTTTGACTAATCAGAAAGCAAAGATGCAGCCAGTTCAGCTGCAGCCCACTTTTAGCCATGGCATTGAGCAGCTTGGGTTTGCATCTCTTAATTTGTAATGTAAAAACATTTGTTCGCAGCATGGCAGAGTTCCTTGTGTAAGGTGAAAAGTAAAATAACGACCCTTAACAAAGATAACAGGGGAGTGTTTGATTTGTTTGTGACACTGGTTAACTGATTAAAATGTCACTTTCTACTTTTGTCTATTCTGATAATTTGCCAGTTCTCAGTGTAAAAATATGTATTCTGGCACAATACTTTTTTTATAATGATTCCAGACATCTGAAGGGTTAACGTGTCTTGCATCTCCTATGACTTGGAAGAACCTATATAATAACATTGATGGCATAAATCAAGGGGAATTAAACAGATTGTCTCTGCCCATTACCAAAAACCCTTTAAAGAAAGTTGAGATAGTGTGAATAGAGTATTGATCACACCAGCCTAACTGCACAGGCTACATTCCTTCTCAAATCTCATTAAGACCAGACTTTCCTAAAATTTACCTTTGAATGGTGTTTGTGCCATTTCCCTCATAGATGTTTTTGATTAGAGAGTGCCAGAATCAATGCTCTCTCTCTCTCTCTCTCTATATATATATATATATATATATATATTTACAAAATAAATAGCATCAATAAAAATGGACAACAAGACAAGTTTTAAAATAATTTTTATCTCTCTTTTTATTATGCGTAATTGTTAGAATGTGGTTTGATTCTACTCTTTAAAAACCTTTCAGCAAATAAACAAAGTCATAACCTTTAATTGCTAATATGTCCAGCATCATCCAGGTGTTTCCGGTGTCCAGTCCTCACTCCTGTAACCCAAGAGGGAATCAGACATTTTACATTGTTGTCAATGAGGTGAACAGTGTACTGAACAACATTGGGAGGTCATACATCATGCGCCTGTAAAGTATTGAAGTATTGGATAATATAATATTTCTTTAGACCTGCAACTTCTATTCAATTCAGCCAGGTTTGTGAAGTAGATCTGGAAGTAGTCCTGCTTTTCACTTGTATACTACATCAAGCAAATCAACAACTCTTTTGTTTTTGTTTTTTTTGGAATTTGGAGAGTGCTACCTGTGGAGAGTGCTAATTAAAAGTTTTCCTAGGATGTCCAGACTACCTATGTTTCCTGGACATGTCCTCTTTTAGAGACTCACCCTTGTTTTCCCCCAATCTGGAGAGTGCTAACAAAAGGTTTTCTCCCAAACTGGAGAGTAATAAAGTATGTTTTGCCCATTTTGAAGAGCACCCATTTTTCTGTCATTGGCTACTGCAAAAGCAGACATCCTCTTAGACTAGCTAGAGAGTTTGGTGTACTTCCTAGTTTTGACATAAACCAAGCTGTAGAAACTATATATGGACTGTATTTACTCTGCAGCTCTCCATCTTGGCGAGAGAGTGAACTTTTCAACTGGACGGTAAATTAAAACGCATTTGCAAATGAAACACTTTACTTAAATGCTAACTGTTTAACAATGTCAGTAAACATGCCATATGCTGTCATGAAACGTCTCTAAAGTTTACGTTCACTTCTATGACTGGGTCATGTTGCCATTGCTGGCATTTTTCATGACAGATACTAAAATGTTTAATGTCATGATGTTAAATTAGCATGTTACATAAACCCACACATCAGTGCAGCATCTGGCAATGGTGATATAACACTGTGCATATAATGACTCTCATGACATCATATGGGTTTCTATACACAACTTTGTAAACGGCTTAATCAAAAACTTTTATGAAATGTGTGCAGAAAGCGGACCATCGCTGCCCTCAGTGGCCCCGTGTGTTTAGTGCTTAGCTGATTGTTTCCCTTCACTTCTTTTCCATCGAAAGTCTCTCCGGTGGTCAAAACATTTCCCACTGTTAGTGATGACTAAGGCATATCCTATGAAGTTTGAATTGGATTTGCATCTGCTGGAGATCTGCCTGCTTAGGGCTAATGCCTGGCATCTTCTCAGCAGGCATGGCATCAGTGTGACACTCATGGCTGTGTTTAGAGTGTAAAACAGGATCAGAGGAGTGGATGATGGATCTTCTGGCATGGCTTTGGAGGAGCAGGGGGGAAAAAAAAGCTAATCACATCATGATCAAACCAGAATCCAGGCTTTGTAAAGCTGTGGCCAGTAGCTCAGCGCCGTCCAACAAAAACCCAGCCAGCAGAATGGTGGAGATGCATGGCAGTTAAACATTATTCTTCATTAGATGGATTTGGCCCAAGAACCTATAGTTACCCCATTACAGCTCTTTTTATAACCACTGAATGTAACCAGCTGTCTATGATGGATCTCTCAACTAAAACTTTATTCCATCATCATGTAGAATGACATTAATAATTCATTAAAGAGAGAATTAACTACTCATTATAGACTCCAGACTGCCTTGGCTTCTCTGCATTGCCACCCACAGTAGGTAATGGAGGAAATGAGACGTTCGTTGTAGAATACAAAGCACACAATGAGGCCACTCGACATAGTTCAGCCTGCAGATCATCTAATCAGAGCTCTCACAGTCTCTCCCTCAGGGTTATGTGCTATTCTTTCAAACAAACCATTTGCTGAAACACTTCAGAACTTTGCTCAAAGTATTTAGATTTTTTCTGCACATCAAGTTACAAGGATGTGTTGATTTAAAAAAAAAAAAATATTTGCATGCTAATTATCTCTTAATTAGGCATCATAATTAGACCCATTTTGGGTGAATCAAAATATTCACTAATTGCTACACATACAAACGATGGCAAATTAATTTGCAATGCGGGGCACATAGATGACCTTTAAATATAAAAAACGGTGACGGTTCCATTCATATTTACCCCAGCATAAGACAAGGTGCTTCTAATTAATGAGGAATTAGTCTGCTGTTGCGCGGCTGTTGATAAACGGCTAAATTCAATTTGTGAACCGAGTTCAGCCTCAGTGAACAGTGTCAAATTTCAAAAAAAGCCCCGGCGTAAAAAGGTTAGACATGGCACGTCAGCCCTTAATTAATGCATTGTTATAATCTCATATACACTCTTAAAAATAAAGGCTCCTAAATGGTTCTTGGCTTAGATGGATGGTTCCAAGAAAAAAAAAACTTAATTGGTATACAGCAAACTGGAAAGTTCGAAAACAATGTAGGTTGGGTGGATCAGTGGCTTTTTTCAGGTGGTGGTAAATCTAGGAAAATGAACAGAACTTTCAATCTAATGCATATTAATGGTAATATTTTTTTGTGTTTAAGGCTATAATGCCAGGTGTATGCAAAATAATGGAATATATGTGAGCATTTTTAACACTAGGATCCTGGCCCAGTTTGTGCCCACTGTTTTTTTTTAATCTTTAGTAAATTTCACAAGTAAGCAGCAGCCTTAACCTCATAGCGAAGGATCTGCTATCATGAGATTGTGGATGTTTGTGTGGACTGCTGATCAGGACTTTTTATGGACTTTTTGTTGAAAGCGCATAATCTTGAGCATGCCTTGAGTGTGTCTGACACTACAGATCCTTGTAGATCCTTCGTTCTACAGTTCTGGAAATTATTGGCTTCCTTATCTTGACCAATAAATAGGATCTTCTAGTGGGAACATACGTTTCTTAGACTCTGTAACATTCTGTCCCATGTGAACACCCCACAGCACACAGGGTAAACAAAACTTAAATCTTCCTCTGAATTTTACCCATTCACCAAGTGAAGCAGTGTGTGGGGATGGTACCTTACTCAGCATACCGCAGAGTTGCCTAGATGTCTTGGCAATCAAACCCACAACTTCCTGATCGCAGTGCAAACCACTAGGACACCAACTGCCGCAAGATAATGCAACAACCACAACTTTTTTTTTTCTTTTAAAAACCCATGCATTTTAGAATGGACCAATAAAAATGGTCCAAGAACAAAAAAGTTATGTTTTCAACTATTGTAAGTAGAGAATTGTTTTGAAAAATCTCATCAATGCATCCCCTTCGGCTTCCAAACTGGCTGCTCCCCCATCAGCCTCTGGTCAACTGCTACATCAGGTTTACCTAGAAGAACACTGTAAAAATGAAATGGAACTGAGAGCAGTTGTAGCAGTTCTGGAGGCTTCCATCTTTGTTGAGTTTGACTTGTAATCCTCCAGTCTTCAAGTACTGGGTTGTTTTCAAGATCTTTTTGAAGAGGTCAGTGGAAATCCTTGTTGTGGCAAGGAAGTCTGCCTTCTGTATTTCAGCATAGACGGCACCACCACTGGCAGATTTCCCAATCTTCAGGGCAATGGTGGAGATTCTTACTTCTACTTCAGTTTGGGGACAGTATCAGCTATTGGAGAGTCAGTATGGTCATCTGGAGGTAGGTGATTTGCATTTCATGAAAGTTTTACCAATTTAGGGGCTTGTTCTTGTTCTGTTGAGAGATTGTTGCCATCTGCATCATTGACGAGGGCAGACTGACAGATTGACCGCTTGCTTTGACATTGAGTTACTTGGTGATCTTGTAGACACCACTCATTACATCCTTTGCAGCAGCTTGTTCAGCCTCAACCACCAACTTTTCAAAAAAGGGCATTTTGTCTCTCCTTTGTCTCCCTCTCTTAACTCTGAATCCAACAACTTAAAATGGTGTAAAACAGTTCCTACATGCTTGCTGTTTGTTGCTCTTTCACTTGGCATGCCTACTTGTATTTCTTTGTCTTGATAATGACCTGCATTTTTCCACCATCCTGCAGACATTCCATATTCCTGATTAGACGGAGTAGACATCCTGCAAATTTCTACTGGGGGCTTTCATTATAGGTAGTCATTCTGCCAGTTATTATTCTCATGCACAGTACAGGGTTCATAATTTTCTGTCATTTCTGTAATTTGATGGAAACATATTGATTGGGGACTTTAGTCCCACACTCAGCCACCAACCTGGAGGACCAGGTGATTGAATTCTGCTGGCATAGCAAATACTTTTATTAAGAGAATATTGCCAGCAACATGGTCAAAGCAGTTCAGTTCCCTACTTGCACCTATAAAAAAACATTTTTGTTGAGACATCTTATATATATATATATTTTTTATGAAGCTGTATGTTTAGTTGTAAATCTCAAAAAAAGAGCCAGAGTCACATCACTGATGAGAGCATGCATACTAGCAAGTGATCCTGAGGAATAGGAAAGATATTCGGATTGCACTTGTAGTTAAAACTGGATGGAGTCTCGACAGCTGCACTCATCTGCTGGAAGTCTGGTGTGCAGAGCTGGCAACTGTGTGCTGCTGATGACAAGTTAGCATTTAGCCTGATAAAAAAATATTTCCACACAGATGTGTATGATTTTCCAACTGTTTATCTACTCTCCATCTAAAATACTGTGTTTAGCATCAATCTCAACCCATTGCTGAGTTTGGCGATAGTTTCGTGCCTGGTCTCATCAATCTGCCTGGACTAAAACGTGTTTAATTAACCTTAGACCGCACTGTTACTTTATCTTCATTATCCAACATAATGCTGCTTGCATTCTGATCAAGCTATAATGCATTATCTGTGAGTGCATGAACAGCTGCTAGGCATCCGAACCCCGAAACACTCTCTTTTTCGCTACAGAGCTTCGGTCTGAGTTCCTCAGTGGGCATATGCTATGGATAATTTGTTGGACAGCTTTTTGGGGTCTTGTTTCTGCCTTGGAGCTAAACCTTGAGCGTGGAAAATTAATCAACGTCAGAAATTCAACGCAGATGAACAAGGCAATCTAATAAACTGGCATGGAAGCTTCTCTGGCCCAATGCACATCGCTTAAAATATTTAGCTTCAGCCTCATGTCTGGTTTGTTGAAATTCTTCTGGCTACTCTGCAAGGGGTGCCATGACTTATTACAGTAGAAGTCTCAGGGCTAAACTGCTTGTAATGGTAAAAAAAATTAAAGCAAACAAAAACTAATTCCAAACAGCACAAATCAACCAACACACTTGATCCAGAAATTTTGCTAACTGTTAATATGTATTCACTTAAAAATCCCAATGTTCAGGATAAGGGTTTGATATTTCATGTCCAGTTTTCCTGGATAATTTTTTACTAAACTGCCTGATTTGTCTTGAGTATAAAGAGACTATTTTCCACAAAAGTGTTCTTCAGGTTGAAAGAGCAGGTTTGACAGCAGTCAACTTGTTTCCAATCTGGGACCACACAAATGCTCCAACAATTTCTAGTCTTTCACTCAATCAACCTAAAATGTGTTGCTTGTGTTATTCTGGTTACAAGTCAAGTGTATATTCATAAAATGAGAGTCCACATTTTAGAAAAATCTTTTACTATGGGCATCTACCTGCTTTATCCTCCTGAGACTCGGCCGATTCATTTATTTTCCTTTATAGTGGATATTATTTTCACCTGTATCTTCCTTACGTGTGTGGAGTTACCCCATCAAGCCCTATAGTGTTCTGTAGAGGACATCCTGGACTTTCCAGTGATGTGTCTTGTGATGGGTTTGCATGCTGGGAACATGGACTGCAGTTGCAAGACACACATGCAAAATGTTCGTCTGCAGAACCAAAAATAAACCACGCCTCCAGGAGTATCACACATAAACTATCCAGACATTTCCACGGACCCTAAATTACAGGCATGAAATATGGACGTGAACCTCCTTTCCATGTGAACTAACTCTCTTCATTACTGTTTCTATGGAAACTAGCTGACTTTACAGATGTTTCAATAGATATTTGCCCATTGTGTGGCTTTTCTATGGACACCAACCTTCTTTCTATCTGATTATACGAATAAGGCTTTTTCAACAACCTACTTTATGGCAGTTGCCACAGTCTCCATTACTGCTGTTTCAATGGACATCAGCCTCATTTATGGATGTTTCTATGAACCCTTAACCTTTATTACAGACTTTTATATGGATGCTAACCTCTTTTACAGCTGTTTCCATGTAAACTAACCTTCTTCATGCCTGTTTCTAGGGATGCTAACTAACTTCACAGCAGTTTCAATGAACATTAACCACTTGTATGGCTCCTTTCTGGTTGTTTTAATGGTTATGACTGTTTCTGTGGACACCATCCAACTTTTTTGGCTGTTTCCAATATGACCAGCCTCTTTTATAGCTCTTTCAGTTATAGCCATCTTCATTACTGCTGTTTTTAATGACATCAACCTCCTTTACACATGTTTCTAAGGACCCTAAATGTAAAGTACTGCTATTTATTTGCATGCCATGTCCTTTCCATTTAAACTCGTTGTCTCCATCAATGTATTTATGGATAATAACTTTCCAACTAATAATAACCAATTTGGATTCTTTGGACACCAACCTCCTTTCGGGCTGTTTTTATGGAAATGTTTTTATCTCTAATTTTACCAACCAACTGTACACAAACCTCCTTTACAACTATTCCTATGAAAACCAACCAAGTTTGTGCCTGTTTCTACACAAAACAACTTTAATTACAACTTTTTCAATTGACATCATCCTCTTTTAAAGCTGTGCCTAATGTCTCTGATCTTCATTCCAGCTGTTTTTTTGAGATACCAACCTTCTTGTTTGACTACTTCTGTGGACACCAGCATCCTTAATGGCTTTATCTAGTCTTATCAACCTTCTTTACAACAGTTTCTATGAATCCTAACTTTTCTAATTGTGTTTGTCATTTCCTCTTTGATATTGTCTCTAGAACTTTGCTAATGTTAAAGATTGCAAAGAGAGCAGTACCCTGCAGCGGTAGTCAATATATTCAGTGGAGCGGTGTAAAAGTCAATATCTTTCCCATTTGCAACCATCATAACACCATCATTTTGAGTAATGCCCCAATCATAGTCAATCAGGGAACTTTCTCCACCTTTGATAAAGATATTTTATCCTGTTGGATGTTGGAATGTGTGTAAGAGTACCCCCACGGTCTTGGACAAGTTCAGCACTTCAGGGTTCTGTTGTTTGTTTGTTCTAACATGCTTGTTCCGTCAAAACAAAGTTGCTAATTAACTAATGAATAGACAGGTTACATAACATTAACCAAACTGAGACAGAACACATTTAAGGTGTAGACAGCTTTGTCCATTAACAAGAGTCAAACCATTTCAGGTGATTCTGAAATGTGCGTTAGTAATTTCTGTCTGAAAAGTGCTCCTCTGTAGGATTCACAGTCATAGATGTGAACCAGGGTGAATCATTTTTAGCTTGCGAAACACTCAGCCATGCGTCACCGAAGCATCACGGGGTGTTAGATGCGTTTTAAGACGCACTCCAGTGCTTTTTCTCCATTGCCTCCAGTGCGAACGTAATTTTTGCTTATTAATTCTGTTCCGCATGGCTGAGAGATGCTGAATGTAACTGTCTGTCCTCGCTGATATCTCAGCGAGCAGATATGCCCCTGTCTGTTGTTCAGCCGCGCACGCCTGTCAGAGCGGATTACGGCTCGTCTGTAACCTGCCGCATTTCGACACACATCTGATTTTCTGCATGTGAAGCAAATGAGTCGTGACAATGCGTATTGCGTGCTGAAGAGTATTAAAGGCCATTTTAACACATTATAGCCAAGGGTCTGTTCCCACCGGCGTGCATCCTCTGGAGGAGCCTCGGCAGAAAATAAGCAATGAAAAACAACACTTAAGAAACTTGGTCTCGTTAATTCCCATAAATAAAACAACTGGGAAAGTTGAAACGCAAACACCAGGCATAACGCTGGAATGGGGAATCAGGGGTTTTGGGAGCATTCCCAAGTGGGCAGGTAATGTTTTGTGCTCATTTCTGTCGTGAAAGTTCTCTGATTATCCGAAAAAAGCCCTGTTGTGGCCAGCACTCACATTCTCCCACAAATAAAAACTGTAGAACACTCTCTCAGACTGTACAGGAAAATCTATTTTTGTGGTTGTGAAGAGAGAAATGATTAGCAGCCTTTCCTGATGTAATGCTGTGCATGTTTGCCAGGGATAATGAGGTTGATAATGAGGTTTGGATCATGGAAAAACAATAATTCTATGATTTTATCTGTATAAACTTGTGACAAGGGGAAGAAATTTGATTGGCCAAAATGGTGGCCGTCTCAGATCTAATATAAAATTTTTCAGTATTAGTGGTCCAAACGCACGCCCTGCCGACACATATTCAAGCTGATAAGAGTTCATTTATATGACACAAATTAAATTTACCCAATTTTCCATTTTCTCAGGTGTAGCTAATCACTCTAGACATATTCATGTCATGTACTTCTCAATCTGAAGCCATACAAACAGCATCCAACTCCTCATTACATTGAAAATTTCTTTCTTCAAGGAAGTATTTCTCAACCTTGTCCTGAAGGCAAGCTGCCCAGTACATTTGAGTGGTTGAGCTGCTTCCGACACATGAGCCAAGATAGCTAAGAAGTCCAATTTTTGCTTATTTAGTATAGAATTGGAGCTGTGACCAGCATTGCTTCATCCTCTAAATTTCTCTCAACCCACTCAAACCTTATCTGGCTCTTCATTAAGGTAGCACAGATTAATGCCGATGCTGTTTAGGACACAGTGTGACAGTCAAGGTGATGTTACAGTACCTTCCTCAAGGGTACCTTTGGCAGTCCAACCCACCCCTTCTGATCACAGATCGCTAACGACCAGGCCACAAGACTGATGACCCCTGGCAAAATATATCACATGTTTTCTTTACCAATCCAGCTAATCAGCTTATTGCCTCTCACTGAGTCAAAGTGGGTGAGTTAGTGCAGAGAAAACACTGAAACATATAAGGCAGGGTGGCTACCAGGCCAGGGCTGAGGAACAGTTCTTTAGGACATATTACAATTTACAGTCCTCTATAAAAATAAAACTAAACTTCACTGCTAACCGGCAGTTTCAGAAAAGCCCCAGGGCTGCTATTCACAAGGCAGTCATAAGGAGAGCTGATCTTGGACCAGAGTCCTTCATATTTATGACTGTCTCACTGTGTCCTAACCCAGGATCGCTCAGTGCCACCTTAATAAAAGGCTGGTTACAGCTACAGTTGGTGTGTTGTGAGAAGTTTAGAGGATGAAGCAATGCTGGCCTCACAGCCCCATTTCTAATGTTCAGGAGTATGTCTTGGCTGACTTTTACTGAATGTTTTTCCAAATTATTGGAACCTTTAAGGTTTATATGCTTTGTTTTTCAGCCTAATTGTCCACTGGAATGTGTGAGATGATCATCTAACACCAGCTATGGTTGAGTAAGCTGATAATCCGTAGACAGTTGAACTGAAATGTAAGCAGTCCTGCCTCCATTATACGTCTTGTTTGCTGATGGCTTTATTTAAGTGGTGAGGTTTTTTGCAGCAAACTAATGTATATCCAGAAAAGTGCAGATGTTTCAGTACATATATTCATTGGGGGCAGCTAGTGGCATACAGGTTCGGGCATATGACAGAATGTTCATTTAACACTTATTTTTGATGTTGTATTATAGTGTCCCAATGGACCAGGTCTTCATTTGTAAATGATGAGGACCTGGACACTGAAATATAATGTCTTGTTGCCATCAGCAACAAGAAGTCCTTCTCGCCATCAGATCGGCAGAGTCTCTTGCTGTTTTCAAACTTTGGCTAAAGACCCACTTCTTCAAGGAGTACCTTGGCGACAAACCACCTCTTATTTCTTTTTCTTACAAAAAAAAAACCTCCTTACCTTCCTAACCTTGTTTTACCTTCTTTTACAGGTGCTGTTTTATGTGTCAAGATTGGTGTAGTTAGGTATCAGTGCGGTGTTGGTCAGGTGTACTGAGCTATAGTACAATAGGCGATTGGTGGATGTTGACTTAAAGGGATAGTTCACCCAAAAATGAAAATTTGATGTTTATTTGCATCCAAGATGTAGGTGATTTTGTTTCCTCAGCAGAACACAAACGAAGATTTTTAACTTTGGCCGTGGCAGTCTGGTAGTCATTTAATGGAAGTGGATGGGTGCCAAACCTTTCAAAGTAAAAAAAAAGCATGCACAGACAAATCCAAATTACACCCTGTGGCTCGTGACCATACATTGATGTCTTAAGACACGAAACGATCATTTTTTGTGAGAAACTGAACAATATTTATATAATTTTTTTACCTCTGATAGACAACCATGTCCAAACCGTCTCGGGCTCTTGCTCAGCATGAGACGCAATCCCTGTGTACGCGCTTTGGCGTAGGATACGCAAACGCCGGAAGTGATCTGTTGCGTGTATACGACACTCGTTGTTTGCACAGAGCACAGAGATTGTGGGTAAAGCGGCTATACAAAAGGGTAATTACTTGTGCTTATCCTGATTGTTCAAACCGATTTAAAGCTAAAAGATTATGTTCACTTGCTTGAACTCATCCAGGACTGTTGACTTTTCATAGATTCCCAACTTCTGAGCCTGATCGCTCGAAGTAATGGTTGCTTGCTCTTCAGCTGGATATCAACACATCCATTAACTTAGTGAAATAGTGGAGGTTCTGCAGTGATCATTTTTCCCCTGAGGATTTTGAAGATGCACGAAACGTATAGATTTATCCACACAACAGATCACTTCCGGCGTTTGCGTATCCTTCACCAAAGCGCGTACACAGGGAGCCCTAGACGGTTTGGACATGGTTGTCTATCAGAGGTAAAAAAATGATATAAATACTGTTCAGTTTCTCATAAAAAATGATCGTTTCGTGTCTTAAGACATTTTTTTCCTTTGAAAGGTTTGACGCCCATCCACTTCCATTTAATGACTACCAGACTGCCACGGCTAAAGCTAAAAATCTGCGTTTGTGTTCTGCTGAGGAAACAAAGTCATCTACATCTTGGATGCCCTGGAGGTAAGCAAATAAACATCACATTTTCATTTTTGGGTGAACTATCCCTTTAAGTCTTGCTTTACAGGTCCTTAATATAGTTGTGGATTACTTGAGCATTATTGTACGTCGCTCTGGATAAGGGCGTCAGCTAAATGCAGTCAATGTAAATGTAAATGATGTTTGCTGGTAAGTGTTGCACACAATAATCAATAACAAGGCACATCATGACATTGAATGAAGCCCAATAAAACATTGGTCAACAAAATATCATCCCATTACTGAACAGGTTGACGGTTGTTGGAATAAAATACATCATCCATCTCCATAATTGGATCTTACCACCTCAAGGCCCTCTAAGCAAGAACATTTTATCATGTGGGTTTCCAAAACTAAACGAAGAGATTACGAGATTGTTTTCCTTCCCTTGAAAAGAACCTAGTTCTTAACCCTTAGAATGCAAGGGGCATGGGTCCATGATGGAAGTGCAATGAATGGTAAATCATCATTTGATAGCAAATCGGATGCTCAAGGTGTCAGTCGTCATGCTGAGATTTGTTTGGTGCTCCTGTTTGATTTAGAACCAAAGCTACTGGGGTTTAAAAGTGGCTTCACACTTAAATGATCATGAAGGTCATAACTGAACAAATTTCTTTTATTTCAGGTTTTTAGAAAAAATAAAAAATCCCAAGAACTTTGAACCTGGGAGAACTTTCAGGATAGTCTCCGGCCACAAGTGGGTGTGGAAAACCCACAGAGGGCGGGGGATCCGGAGAGCGGACGCGCTGCCATGAGAGAAAAAGCAGCAAACAGCAAAGGTATAGCAGAACAAACACAGCTTCTAGAATGTTTTACAGCATTCATACTTAATAAAATGACCTTTTACTAAATTCCTGGGACTATACAGTACAGTCTTAAGCACCTATGAAAATTGCTTAAATCTGTTAATACCAGCAGTTGGTTTCTCTCTATCAGAATAAACTCAAACCAACAAGGTTTGAAAAAGTTGTCAGGATTTCCTCTTCTCTAAACAGGAGTTTATATTTTGCGGGCTGGTTGGAAGAACACAGGTTTTGTTTTAGAATCCTGCTCAGTGTCTCCAGCCATTGTGTGGACTTACTTGAGGAAAGAGGTCTGGAAATGGTCAGAAGAACACTTAACCACACATAAAACCATTTTTACTGTAATAATGTTAATTGTATTCATTGTAATATTCATGTTTTAACACCACCTTAACACTACTGTCCAGTAGTAAACAGGTTTTAAGTAGAATTTTCCCAGGTGCCTAAGACTTTTGCACTGAAGTGTATATGTGTCTCACTGTAGGTACCTTCTCTCATATGTGGTTTTCCAAAACTAAACAGAATTTCCAGTGTATGTCACAAGTACGTGTTAGTAATATCTTTCTTTTCTAAGATATTTACTGCTGCCTTTTCTAAAGTACCCTTGAAGAATGACATTCTTAAAGGATGCAGGTCTTTTCCGAGTCAAAACATAAAACAGACGCCTTAATGGGAACGTCTTCAGAAATAGTAGTACACTTATATTCTCTCCTGCAAAAGCTTCTGAAGTTTTATCCAAAGTCAAGCAGTTTCATTGATGCTTCTAGGGGTTACAGTATCATCTATCAGCTTGATCTTGACAGTCATGAACTCACCTCACATCTCAGGAGGGGATTTAACCCTGGTCCAGGGTGTTAAAGATTGATGGCCCTTAAACAGCATGCATGAATGTTTCATTACACAAATTCATGCAGCAGGACTCAAGGAACAAGCTGTAACTGGTCAAGAGCCGTATCCCCATAAATCTGAATCTCATTATATTTGGGTGACTAGATTTGACAACAATATTATAGTTCATGCAAATATAATTACATCTACCAGACTACATATGTTTTGTCACACACCAAAGCCGTTAAAACATCTACATACTGACCACAATATCACTGCCTGCAACTCTCAGACATTTCAACAGTAAGGCATGGGGTATGTTTGCACTGATCAGACAGATTTACCAAGAGTAAACTTTTTCAGAATGTTTAAATGTACATGAATATAATTTGTACTTTGGTCTAATATTGAGTTTGCATGTTCTCCCTGCGACCGGGTGGGTTTCCTCTGGGAACTCTGGTTTCCTCCCACAGCCAAAAACATGCATGATTGGGGATAGGTTGATTGAGCACACTAAATTGTCCCTAGGTGTGAGTGTGTGAGTGTGTGGTCCTGCGACGTGCTGGCTTCTGTCCAGGGTGTACGCTGCCTTTGCGCCCCCCCCCCCCCCGGGTGTGGGATAAAGGGGGAGAAAATGGAGGGATGGTCTAATATTGATTAGACTTTTAGAACATATGATTTATTTTGCCTTGCCAGTAACCTCCAGTCACCTGTACTAATTGATTTGGTCCTTAAACCTTTGCAGTATACACTTGAAGGCCTTTCTATATGTTGCCTTGTCCTTTTTGTCAGTGAACTCTGTATATTTTGCTACTTGTTTGTCAATCCTCAGGATCTGAACAGCAGCAATGTGTGTGTGTGTTAGGGAGAAGAGCATAGATTTGAGGACATATCCCTTGGAACGAGAAGGATGTGGGTTTGAATCCCAACTGCTAGCGTTATCACTAATGTACCCTTGAGCAAGGTACTGTTCCCACACACTGCTCCCCGGCACCCTTCATTGGTGGCAGCCTCCTGCTTCACTTGCTGAATGGTTTAAATGGGTTAAAAGACGAAGAATTTCACACCGTGTGCTTGGTGTGTCCACACATGACTATAAGAGGCCACTTTATTTTAATATAGATGTGAGTGAGTGTGTGTGTGTGTGTGTGTGTGTGTGTGTGTGTGTGTGTGTGTGTGTGTGTGTGTGTGTCTGTCCTTTTGATAAATCAATAACCCCAGAACTCCTGAGCCTCGTACTGAATCAGCAGTCATCAGCAAAATGAAAGAATGAAGTAATTACACGTTAAGGCTTCTCAACGTTTTATACAGTTAATAAAGTATTAAAGTCATTTTCCACGGGCTCTGTTTTAGTACAGAACAGGAGATGCGCTGGCTGTAATAAATGTGACACTAAAACCACGAGCAATGCAGCACTATAGCACTTCTCCTGAAGTGCCGTCATGATTCTCCTTCTCAATTAGAGGAATTGACCATGCCTGCAAAACATTACAACCAGGCTGCTGAAACAGGCTTTCAGCGCATCACCCTCTCTCGAGGATGACATCATCTTTATGATCCAAACTTTATGATTTTCGTGTAGGAATAAAATACCCGATACCTGGCGTGGAAGCGAATTAAGCTAAGTGTGTTCGCAAAACATTCACTGCCTGATAAATAATCTCTCTCGGTTTTATGACGCAGAAGTAAACCGACATCAGTCGCGGAAGGTCGTGAAATATGTTGCGTCAGTTTGAAGCCGGACAGGCATGAGGGATAAATTATGTCTTTTACCACATCATACAGGGGTCGCAAGTGCGGATGCAGGTCTTTATTTTATCTAAGCAGGAGCACCCCTCATACAACTCTCAACCTGGTTATAATCCAGCTGATGAATCAAGTGGAGGCAGGTGTGTTGGGGCGCTGTTTGCTTTGTACTATTGCATAGTTTGATCTTAAGTCTTGCACTAGTGTTTTTTTGCACTTTGTGTAGTTGTGCGGTCTCATGTTAGTCCTGCAGGAACATTGTAGTCAGTATGTACTGTGAAGATGGTTAAAAACACTATTATGCCTCTAGACTTCACTTGACTTCAGTAAAATTAAATGCCCAACCCTTTCTGGACAAGAATGATGACCTCACTTATAGTTTTTCTATGTATGTATCTAAATGAACCAAAATCCCAAGTGTTTTTCAAAGTGTTTCTCACAAATCTAGGTTTTCCTAGAGTTGATATTAGCTGTTACTGTGAGAAAAACTATGTATTCTTTGTTTACTTTATTTGGTTTGTTAAAAAACAAGACAAACAATCAAACAAACCATTTTTAGCAAATGTCCTGCTTGTGACACATCCTTTCACTTTTGCAGATCATGTTTATAAATGTAGATTTTTACTTCCCAAAGTCAATATGGAAACCAAATATAACGTTTGGTTCTTTATTTGTATTTTTATTTATTTTTTTTTTCTAATAAAATGTCCTACATTTAGCAAACACTTTTATCCAAAGTGACTTCCATTCCTTAACTACAGGGGGCAGTCTCGCTGGAGGTGGGGGTTGAGGGTCTTGATCAGACACCCAGAGGTGGTGCTGAATGCAGGATTCGAACCCATGACCTCTTGGTCGAGAGGCAAGTATCCTACACACCTCCACCCCCTGTTTATATGTTTAGTTTCCTTTTGAGGAATGTTTATTTCAAAATTGCAGTATAATATAAAAAATAAGGAAGAATCCTCAAATACCTTTGCTGGCCCTCTTTTGAAATGACAGTAAAGAAACACCCCATCACTGTGGGATACCTGATGAGTGGTCCAGCCACTGGGACGATCTCTAGAGGAACTGAAGTGGGTCTCTAGGGGGTTCCTGAAAAAGAGTAAAAGAAATTCCTCCCCCTTTTCACTGCGAGAACGTTTGTGTTCTGGAAATCTGGAAATATCCCGTACTGTGAGATTCTGTGTTCTTTTGTCATCTCTGCACTATCATTAGTGAAACCTGGTGTCAGAGTTTTCGTGCTGTTTGTGACTCGTCCTATTGAAGCTCATGAAAGATGTCTGGGAATTATGAAACAGACACTGAGCAGAACATTGTGTGTTTCAGTCGATTGGGTTTTTTTATGCTAATCTCTTTTTAAGTGAAATTTAAAGTGGATCAAAGCAGTAATTATCTGCATCGATTTCAAATGACACAAGTGCAAATTAAAGATGGCCAGCAAATGACCATAAGAATAGCCTATTGATTGAAATGCCACATACGGGCCTGTCACATCACGACCCTTTAGCAATTACAGTCCTATTAAGCCCAACTGTCAGATGGCTTATTTGAATGGTAAGCAATAATACAAGATGAGAGGGCGGGGTTGGTTTGTGTGTGTGTGTGTGTGTGTGTGTGTGTGTGTGTGTGTGGGAGCCTCGCTGGCTGCTCTGCTGAGTGTAGAAATTCGTTCTTTCTTTAAGATGTGTGTTGTGCATTGCGATCTGTCAGCGCAGTATAATTACCCATGCGACGTGGGGCGGCTGAGGGGCCGGCTGCAGCTGCCTGAAATTACAGCGGCACATCACAATCTGTGCTGAGAACAGAGAAACACACAATCACCCCACCAGCAGCACCACAACCCTCTCAGCCAAGAAAAGGGCCTTTTTCCTTCTTTGTTTTCGTGCTGTCAATAAATGCAGCAAAAAGGCAAGTTAACACTCAGAACTCAGAGTGTATCAGTGAACTCTGATTTCAGTAAATATAACCGGTGTAAAACAGTCTAGAACCGGTG
>JBBMFX010402475.1:0-17840 GCA_037832545.1 Rhabdalestes septentrionalis
TCTGTCCCTTTGTCTCGCCCCCAGAGAGGGTGAGAGAGGTAGTGTGCGGTGGGAGGCTCTCCAGCCCCACCGTAACAGCATCAATTGCCCAACCAATGACAACAGGTTATGTTCTGGACAGCAGGTTATATTCTGCTGCAAATTATAAATATTTGTGTAGACAATAATTAATGTTTCCATATTATTACATTTCAGTTAAAAACACCTGTTCAGGGTTTTCGTTTGAGTTCCTGAGATGAGTAGTTGAAATAGTGAAATCTTGTTGGTCAAATCATTTTTGGCCACAATACAGTGAATCCTGCTTTAGTCTTACTGTGTTCTAAAAAACATTGACAAGTCTGTGAGCTAGATGTCCTGGTTGAGACAAGTTTCTGGGACATGCTTACAGAAAAGATTT
Organism: Rhabdalestes septentrionalis; assembly: GCA_037832545.1. Classification (NCBI taxonomy): domain Eukaryota; kingdom Metazoa; phylum Chordata; class Actinopteri; order Characiformes; family Alestidae; genus Rhabdalestes; species Rhabdalestes septentrionalis. Next base: position 398 of record JBBMFX010402475.1, read on the forward strand.
GAACTCCTAACATATCTTGGTGGATCAGCTATTTTTGGTTAGTAAATCTGTACCTAAATTTGTAAATGTAAATTTGATTTGTGGCAAAAAAATTCCTTTACACCTTTTGCATTCACCCAAAATTATCAATTCTATATCAGGATTGCAGTTTTTGTATGACATTACAAGAGAAACAGCAGAACTCTAGTAACGTTTTCAGCACTGTCTGTCATGTCAAAATAGCACATACTTGTCTACCTTTGGTCAAGACAGGCTATGGGAAAGTACTGCTCTACTTTCTGGTAACTACACAGCCTACCTTGGATTATCTTTGGAAATATCTATAGCCTTCAGATAGTACATCACAGCCTTATCCATATCCTCCTGGAAATAGAACACAGACACAGGGAAACAGCAGAAAATGTGTTATGCTTTATCTGTTGAACCACAAGAGAATAATAATAATTGTTCAGTATGGCATTAACAACTTCAGATTTTTTCAAGTAGACTTTTCCGCCATCAAAATTGTCTAGTAGACTAGTCGTTTGATGACGTCATCATACACGCATCAGAAAAACACAGGTGTCCAACGTTGAGCAAGTTTTTTGTAACATATCTCATCGCAATTAAACAAAGCAAAGGCTGATACCTTACATTTCCTGGTACATATAAGAGCACAAAGAAAGTGGGAACATTTATTTCTCCAGATTGGACGGCTTTCTGCGGTGCTAGCGTTAGCATGTTAGCTAGCGGTGTCGTTTCAGACGCCTTGCAGAATGCCGGTACTGTTACTGTATTTTAACACCAACTTGCATGTTTTGAAGGTCACCATGCTGTTCGTGTGTCTAGAGTGAAGAATCTCCGCATGTGATATGTGTCTGTCTCCTCTGCTGTCATGTCTCTCCTCCTGTTGTGTTCTCATGTTTAAATTCCACTCGCACCAACGGTACCACCATTTTTATGAAGTGACTGCAATAACTGGTTAACGCGTGTCAGTGTCAGCCAATCAGAGGCACAGACTGCATTGTGTACACAAGCGTGCGCAAAGAGAGGGAAAAAAAACATGACTAACTTTTTTGTTAATATATAGTCACACGCACAAGAACTATGTCTTCACTATTTGTGCATGTTGCACGTGCCCATTATCCATTATGTTACATGCACATTATATAACATTATTTAAAAATGATGAAAAGGTTTGTAATGAATCCAGGCGACAGAGATACTTACCACACTGGCAGCAGTGGAGGGTGAGTTCAGCTGAGCCTGGCAAAAGTATGCACGGCACAGAAACTGATTAGGTGGAGGTTTGCTCTCAAAATACAACATTAGGCAATCTTCTGTGATCTCCTTACAGCCCAGCTGAAAACACAAGACGCATAAACCCATTAAAATACAGATGCAGCCAAATGATGCATATTTTAGCCACTTTCTCAATCCAGTTAACACCAAAATATTTTTGCTAATTTTCTCTCAAGCATGTAATTTATACTGCTGATAGAGCTTTCAGTGCTTTTTTTTCTATGTGTAGCCCCTTTGTTAAATAAATAAGGCTTGCTTAATGTAGTTAAGGCACTGCATTACTTTACATTTAAAATAAGATCCTTTGGGAAAATCATGAGTCTAAACATTCTCGTAGAGCAGTATTTTCAGAAATCCTCAGCTTAGCCCTGCTTAGATTATAGCATATCTCAGTTTCAGACCATATACTTTTCCAATGTGCTCCATAATTTCTCTGAGAGTTAAGTCTAATTCATTTATTTAGCACTTATTAAATTTGACATATATGTCGCAGAAATAGCTTTACAGAAGCTGGGCCTGAGACACTAGTGAGCAAGCAAAGGGCTAACAGTCTGCCTTGTGCAGCCAATCTTTGGATTTATGGCCATCTACAAATGAAACCAGCAAATCTGCCCATTTATAATGTAACTGTTTTCATGATGCAACCAAAAAATGTATGTCAATTGTTCATGCTGTACCAGAATAAATGTAAACTAAATGTAATGTAAAGATGATCTATATATCCATAACTGTACATATGTGAATTCTGCTGAAGAAATATATAAAGAAAGACATGATAACAGTGACCTATTTCAGACTTTCATTCACTTTTGTGGCACACAGGGAGGACCGACGTTGACCTTTTGTGTCATTACACCGTAATTGTCCGTGCCCACAGATAAGCAATGGATAAAGTAAAATCAAGGAACGTCAAAGAGACGTGGCATCTAAAAAAGAACTGCAACCAATTATCTTCACTAGTGTTATCTCTTCGGAGCACAGCCTGATCCTGCTGTCACTCTGCCTGGGAGGGTGCACTGCATTATTGCGGGGGGATGCAAAGCCCACTCCATTCATTCCCTCTCCATCGCAGGCTAAGAAGCTGCATGCATTTTGCAGATCCATGGAGAACCAAATTCAATGTCTCAGCAGTGTGCATGTAAAAGTAAGCTTATCCTCAGTGCCTGAGATTTCTCAAATAAAATGCTTTCCTGTAGAGAGCAGGGAGTATGATGCTTTCATCGTGCCATTCAAATGTCACATATGATTGCAGGAAGCATCTGAGTGACATTACGGTTAAAGATGATTAATTTCATTCTTTATTTTGCATTTGCAAACATGAAAATACCACATGAAAGGTGAATCTTTCCACTATTTATTCTGTATCCTCACCCTTAGCTGTCATCTTGAACTACATACAGCACAAACAGCTGATTTTAATTTGTTTACACAATGAAACAAACTGAAATCTATTCATCTGCAGCACGAGGTATATATTGTATACAGTAAAGCATCGGAAGCAGCATTCCCTGCAACACAAGCAATTTAGCATATATTTTCTATTTTTGTCTCATTATAAACTCTCTGATTTGACTCTTGTGGGTGTGTGACTAACGTACCACAAAAATATTTTATTCCAGCTGCCAGCCAAGCAAACCTGCAGCTACCAGACATCCCAAATATACACTCAGACATCAGCGCAATCTACCAAACTAAAGGCTCTCAAAAACTGCACTTCCTGGGGCAATCTATAAATCCATCCATTATCTTATTATCTGAACCGCTTATCCTTAACCAGGGTCATGGTGGGAAGTGGAGGGGGGGGGGGGGGGGGGGGTGTTGATGGAGCCTGTGCCAGCGCTCAGAGGGCAAAAGGCAGGACAGGTCGCCAATCCATCACAATGGAATAATCTTCGCTGCTCTAACAGCTTCCGCTCTTCTTGGAAGATTTTCCACAAGATTTTGGAGTTTCTGTAGAAAATTGTGTCCATTCATTCTGTAGACCATTTATGAGATCAGGCACTGCTACTGAATGAGAAGGCCTGGATCACAATCTCAATTCCAGTTCATTCCAAAGGTGTTGGATAGGGTTGTGGTCAGGAATCTGTACGGGCCAGTCAAGTTCTTTCACACAAAACCCATCCAACCATGTCTTGATGGGTCTTGCTTTGTGCACCGAGACACTGTTATGATGGAATAGAAAAGTTTCCTCCCTAAACACTGTGTCCACAAAATCGAAAGAATGGCATTATGTCTTCGTAAGCTAAAGCAATACGGAAGTTAAAGAGTCTAGTCCAAACCAGGAAAAACAGGTGTTTACCAAAACCTTTGTCCATAAAATATAGTTCATATATTGACATTTCCAAGACCATTAGATATTATTATTTGCATGAAATAGGTCTCCTTACCCTCAGAGCTTGCTCTGCACACAGCACGAAGAGCTCAGGGAGGAAACATTTGGCATCCAACGTTGTTTTTCCTGAGACATTTTTAATTATGCCATAGGCTTCCCTCAGAGCTCCTGGGTCTGCAGCACAGTGACACATTAATCACAAGCTACTCTTACTACCTTATAACACGGCTGTATGCATCTAGTCTAATAATAGTAAGCTACCCTTTAACTTACAGAACAACCAGACACGCTGTTAAATTTATCTAGACGTTAGACACTCCAAAAAGAAAAATTATGCCTAAATACGACCCCAGAACACAAGTTGGGAACTACTTATACCGTTTTTATCCTGTGCTCTTGTCAGACATCGACGGATTTGAAGGTCCATGGGTTTGTCTGTGGTGTTAACACGGCCTTCTTTTTAAGCCAAATAGCTCTATCCGCGGAACAAACTAGTCTACATTGTGTAAAAAAGCAGGCACCAGAAAACATCAATACTACTGCTCGACCAAACAAAGAAAACCATATAACTGAAATAACTAATTTTTATTATTGAAACGGAAGTCAAAACTAGCTCGCCACTTTCTGTGCACAGTTGCGAAGAGACGTAGCCTAGCAACGGTAAACTGAGGGTTGGGCTGACTCTGGATCAGTCCCTATTTTTGAATTCTTCCTGCAAAGCTGTTCAGTTGTTAATGTATGTCAGTATTCCTATACACAGTGCTGAGCAAAAGTATTAAGCCGCCGCAAATGTCTTCATAATTTGCTTCCAAAGCTTTAGACTCTCTTGTATTTTTAATGTAGTCTTGAGAAACAGTTCACCAGGGTTCATTATGGACTTACATGTTACTCATTCAAGCAGAACAAAGACCATCTAACTGAAGTTCTGAACCAGTGTAGAAGCAGGAGCAGATGATTCCAGACGATCAGGCAGTAATCAGTATACTGGTGGTGCTGAATACTAAATGGTTGGAACTCCTTTATTTAGGCTCCTTGTACCTTTAGACACTTTGCAGTCTGTCACAGTAAAACATTTGCTTCTGTGTCTTTCATTTAATCTACTCAATATGCCAAAAAGAAGACATTTCAAAAGACATAGGATAGTATTTTTGCACCAACAAAGTAATTCAAAGAAAAATATGAAACACTTATTACTGTAATACAGTACTGTAAAAAATATATATATATATATATATATTTTTTTTTTTAAGTTTTAGGAGTTGATAAACAGGTCACAAAGTTTATTGCCTGCCTCAAGGGTTCTGTTAAGCTTCCCACGGACCATTTGGCAATCACGTTGCTTAATCACAAATTTCCCCAGATATCTGTAGCTTATTAATGCTAATGAGATCTCACACAAGTGCAAATATCACTGCCTCCACCTCATTAAATATTTTCATGAGCCTCAAAGCCTCCTGGGCACATTGGGTTTAATTAATAGTTATGAGCAGAGAATAAATATCTGGGCTGAAAAAATAATTGTCTACTTCATTTGATCAAATCTGCATGAAAAGGACATTTAAAAATATTCATGATGAACAGGAATTACTGCTGCAAAATATGTAGCTGTATGACTGATGGCAGAACAGTAAAATGCAAATCCCAAAATGTTTGAAAAGGCACGCTCAAAACAATTAACTTCTAGGAATAGATGTTAGAATAACATCTGTTCCATTTTTTAAGTGGTTTTGTGCATGTTTCATGCTTGATGGGCCTTTACTTATAATCCATTCTTAGAATAATCAGGAGGCTTGTTTCAAATTGTTTACCCAGCTACGCTTCCTCTGCTTTTTTTTTTTTTTTTTTTGCAGTGCTTTGTTATTTAGTTCTATGCTCTGTTTGGTTTTTCTGTGGGTGCAGTTTTACATGGTGCTGTGACAGCAGGAGGCTGTGATGTTGAGATAATCTCACAAGAAGCTATAGTGGACGATCAGAACTGCTTAGATTTTGACCATGTCAATGTTTTATTATTTTTTTTCTAAATGTGATAAGATAAAAAACACAAATTCAGCAGTAGAGTCATGATTTCATCCGTAATCCGATTAGGTTGTCCTAAGCAGGGTCATCAGGGCTGCTAGAGTCATATCCTAATGCTCTTGGGGCGAAAGGCGGAGAAACACCATGGTAAGGCCACCAGTCATTCGCGGGGCAGACACATGGACAAACACATGAAAAAACATCCATATAGGATTGATTCAGCATCTCCAGCTCACCTGATATGCACCTCTTTGGATTCTAGAGTGCTTGCAAACTCTATACTAAAAAAGACGGTCACAGGACCTTCTCGCCATGAGACAACAACACTACCAACTGCACAACCATAGGCTATTCATGCATAAACGAAGCATCCTTCCAATCATTAGCTGTAATGAGTGTAGCTTTTACATTGAAGGGCCCTCTCCTTCTTTTGCACTCAGTTTCCAATGGTATGGGCCCTTTAAATTCTATCAACTACACATTTTGTGCATCCCATCTTTATCTTTTCAAATCACATTTCTGTCTTAGCCTTCCCTCATTTACTCCCAGAGATAACAGCAGCAGATAAATGTCATCACAGCCTGACCAGCTGAGCAATAATCCCTCTATAAATCTTTTTCTCTTCATTTGTTTACTACTGAGGCGATGAAAAAAGGTGAGCCATGTCCCTGCACTAATCGCATTATCAGGCAGAGGCACGTCCGTGCAACAAACTAGATTTAAAGCAGAAAGATTCAAAGGATAGAAAAGACTAGTAGGCCTTTAAAAAAGGCAAGGTAAAAACTGAAGTACTGTTTAATTACTCTGTTCAGAAGTTGTAGTGATGCAGAAAAATCTTGCTTTTAATTGGACAGGTTAATCCTGTTAGCGGGAAGTCTCATGCTTATGACTGCAGTGTAAAATATTAATTAAAAAACTACACATATTCAGTGAGAGTGTTGGATTTTCTGGCTCTGAGAGCTGCACAATTATTTGCTCAGTTATCATTTTTTTCTGTCTATTTGAGATGCAATGTTATTTAGACATCAAATGTGGCTATAACTTCAAAATTATGAATATGGTAAGTGGATGGAATTGAATTGCAAAACTGCATAGGAGTTTGTGAATTAATTTTTTACTGTGAAAGTGATAAAGCAGGAGGGATTGAAAGGATTTGGTTTACCGTAAGTATAAATCACCTCCCATTAAAAAAATGATCAAAATCCATTAGAGCCCTATGCTCTTTTGCATTCACTGCCTCCTATATCTCCCTCTCTCTTCCCCCCTTCTCTCTTTTTCACCCTCTCTCTCGCTCTCTTTCTCCCTCTCTCTCTTTCTCTCTCTCTTTCCCTCCCTCTCTCTCTCTCTCCCTCTCTCTTTCCCTCTCCCTTTCCTCCTCTCTTTCTCTCTCTCTATCCCTCCCTCTCTCTCTCTCTCTCTCCCTCTCTCTTTCCCTCTCCCTTTCCTTCTCTCTCTCTCTCTCTCTCTCTCTCTGATGCGGATATGTTAAATGTGTGAGATTAAATCAATTATTGATCAGCTCCCATTAATCATTCATTATTCACCAACATGCTGAATAAAGTATATTTCCGTATGCAAACAAACAAATGAAACACCATGCCTGGACCTGTACCAGAGTCTGCAGGATGTAAGGGTGAGCCATGTATATTTTTAGGGCAAATCTGTTAAGCGTAGTCACCATCCAAATCAGGGGTGAGAAAAAAAGAAAGAAAGAGAAATGGATAGCAAGTTTGAAACCAGAGAACAAGTGTGGAGGATTAGGAAGTGACAGGGAAGATGGCTCAGATTTTCAATGGGATAATTATGATAAAAGAGTATACACACAAGCATGACTAGTCAAAGATTAAAACAAAAATGGCAAGTGGCAGTAAAACAGTAACATCACCAACCTTAAATACTTTAAAAACATCTACTACAGCAGCTCTTTGGACAAGATGAAGTATCCTTTGAACTGATAGGCCTTGGAAAATTGTTTCTCTGTTGCTTCTTTGGAGTTTGAGAGACAGAGAGAGAAAATATTATATAGTTCTTGTGCATTATGTTAGGGTGTATTATACAGCTCCTTGAGAAAGATATCTCTGAAGTTGTAGGAGGTTGGATGACACCCTTATCCCCTTCTGAGAGAAGGGATGCCTTAAGCAATGATATGTTCACCACTTTGAAAAGGAGAATTTTCTGCAGCTTATAAATAAAAATCTTGCTTAAAACAGTCCTCCAACAGGACACTCAGATAGCTTCTGTATCTTCTAACTTGACTGAAACATCAAAGACATACAAGAATACAATTAAATACATTGTTTAGAAAGAAATAGTGCTACTGAAATGTTGCAGGAGTTATTTTTGTGTCTCCTGTAACATACAGAAGGTCAGAGGAATTGTTAGGACCTTGAAATATTCAGAGATATCAGTTTTATGAGTGGGGGTTGATTGATTTGTTGTGGGGGTAATGTTATTTCTTCTTGTTTTCCTTCTCAGTATGCCTTTGTTTACCTGATCCAGGTCAGTCTGTTTTGATCCTGGCCCCTCCTTAGTCCCGCCCCCTTGTTACCCTGCTTACCTGTGTCTGTTTCCTAACCCCTCCCCAGCCCAAGTGTTTCCCATTGTCTACTTAGTGTTTTTTGTACCCCTTGTATTTCAGTCTGTTTGTTTATTTTGTTAATCTTGATGATTACGATGGACTTGCAAACCTACCTGTTTAAATCTTTTGCTTGTTTTCTTGTTTGTCTAGTTTTATTTACTTGTGTTTTTGTGTCAACTCGTATCCCTCATTTTTCAAGGTTCAAGGTCACTTTTCAGCCAGCAGCTGGGAACACATACATAGTGTAATGAACCATGGTGCTACATATAGCATAACATTCAACAAGTTATGTTCAAGTTATGACAGAAATAACAGACAACACAGTAAACCGACACAAAAATTGTAGTGGTAGTGTATGTGATAGTATAGTATAAATGGCATGTAGTCCTTCCAGAAATATTAGTATTGCACCATTAATATGATTATTGCACAAGAGGCAATTAGCAGTGTAACAGTAATGTGAACTGGATGTAGAACTGAAACTATATGATAATAATACACCATATGACACTGTAACAGAAGAGTGAATGTAAATCCAAGACGACACGGTAAGCAGACAAAACAGCAGTGTAACATAAAAGTGGGAGGTGAATGTAAACCTTCTGTAAACGTTTCTGGCTCTGTTGCAGCAGTGGGTTTGGTAGATGTCCTTCAGAGAAGGCAGAAGCGCACCATTAACTTTCTCAGCTGCTCGCAATATCTTCTGCTCTGCTTTACAGTTTCTATACCAAACAGTGATACAACTGGAGAGCAGACTTTTGAGACTTTTGATTACATCTGGGGTCACTGACTATTTTTTTCTTCTGCTTCTTTTGGAGATCTGAGTTTATTCATGAAAAATTCCAGGGCTGTAGCCCTGGACGTCCAGGCCTGAAAATGTCCCTGCAAAGAAGAGCTCAAAAAGAGGGTCGTCTGATTTTGTTAAGCACATAGAAAGCAACTTTAAGGCTTTAAATATCTTGCAGTTTTAACTTCAGAAGCTCTGTGCTTGTGAAGCTGATGAAGGACTTCCATCACGATCGTCCTGTTTCTCAAGAAACTTTGCACACTACAGCAGATTTTTTGCCACATCCACATTTATTTCTGAAGTATGCTGCAGATGCCCCTGAAAATCTATCCGTCTTCACATATAGCTCTTTTAGCTCCTCTGCGGTGTCGGTCCCGTTTGCACCAGCATGCATCAGCCTATGAGTCGAGTTAAGTGTAATGATCAGTGAGAAAGGAGTGTGCCTCGGCACTGATGAGCTAAATGAACCCATCAGCTTTCCCTCTTATGGAAGTCACGTTCCTGTTTTGACCCAATATATTAACTGACAAATGAGCTGGTGGGCCTACCCCCTCTGATTTATCTCCTTGTTTGTCTACAACCATCTCTGGAGATCAATCCAAGGGTTTTAATCTCACATTCACTTGTTGTTAAGAGAATGCAGGCCATCAAATCTAGGAAGATCTTTGACATTCAGTTTGTCAAATTGTCCGAGTTGTAAACACTCTCAAAAATGTTCTCTCTCGTTTTCCTCCCCAGTGTCAAACACACTCGCTTCTGCTTATGTCTCAAGGAAATGAAGTGTGAGAACTCCATTTTCTTCAGATTCTCTTCATCGCCCCCAAACCTTTTTGGAACTTCTATTGCTGTTGTAAAACTTCCATGAGACTGGCAGGTGCATTAAGCACTGGGGCTCCAGCTGTGCGGTCTTATGTATTTTTCAGATGTAAGAACATGAGGTGGTGAAATAAATAAGGTCACAGAGATGCGAGAACACTCACCTCATTTTTTCCGGAGACTTGTGTTGGTGCTCTGTCATGAAAGTACAAGCTTTCCCTTTTTACATTTATCTTTGACGTCCAGGAAATTCCCTCTTTGTTTCTCTGGGCAGGTAGCTGGAGACTGTTAGCATCCAGCTGAGTGCACTGGGGCTCCTGCCAGTCGCTCATATTGTCTTCCCACACTTGCTGTCTGCACTCAGCACTAGCCAATCTGCACACTTTTTTGTCATGCACCACTTGACTCAAGCCACACAGGGGAGGCATGATAACCACGCGCTCCTTAGTGTTTCTGTTGACTAGTTAATTAGGTCAGTAGAGGCACATCAAAAATAATGATAGTTGGAGAAGCCCATGGCAGTCAAACAGAATGCAGTGAATGACTTTGCTCATTGAAAATGTGGAGATAAGTAGATCATAAGGGGCATGTCTATCTCACGAGGCATTTGGAATATACGAGTATAAAAAATGCAATATGCCTGTATGAGCTACCCACATGCTTTGCCCTTCTTTACAGCCGAGCAGTTCACATGTTGTGTGCTTTGTGTGCTGCTTCCTTTCCCATGCAGCCTTGGCTGCTGATGAGAAACTTTATTTTTAGGAAAATATGCTGAGAATATTTTAACAAGCTCCCCCTGAGGGTCGAGGGAGTGAAGGGCCTTGCTCAGAGCGGTTCACCTCAACTTTCAGGGACAGACAAGAAGCTGCAAGTTTCATTCCTATGGACTGAAATTAGTGTGCAAAGCATGTGATGGTTTTGTTCACATTCTGAGGCATTGATTTGCATGTTATTTCATTCCAGACAGTTGTGTGAGCTGGAGCTACCCTGTACTATAATTCCTGTATAGTTCAATTGTTGTCAATCCTTGTTCTAAAACACCGGTTTCCGCATTAATATTTCAAAATGTAAAAAAATAAAAAGAACTACAAATAAGATCATGGCTACAGAAAATACTGCTTTTATGATCGGTATGTAAGCGTGTTCCCTGTGGACGTTCAGTATAACTTGTAGGTTCCATAAGAAACCTGGTTTGACTCGATCAGTCCTTCATTAAATTCAATCAGGAGCTGCTGATGGAGTCACAAATCCAAACAACAGCTGCAGGAACCAAGGAGGAATCTGGAAAAGAACATGTGTTCTCCTCACAGGCTCACACCAGCTCTCAACTACTTATTTCCAAACAAAATGAATCTTGCTACTGTTTTCTTGTTTGTTTGCATTGATTCTAATATTACCTTTGCTAGAAGGAGGACACTATCACACATAGAGAAAAAATGGCTTAAACAAGTGCCTTAAACAACACTCAAACACAGTAGCTACTGCTTCACTCATCACTGGTGGATTTTGCTATTATGGTGTAAAGAGAAAATGCAGGCCTCTTATGTAGTTCTGTGTCCATTTAGCAGTGTTTATATGGAACAATAATCAAATCATTTCACCTTTAACACCTCTTAACAACCTTATTTGCCTCAAGTAAGAATTGCCAGCCTATCATGTTATTGAATTTACCAAATTTTGGTGCAGTAGTGGGATTTTCTAATGATGTATTTAGAAATGAGGAAGATAACTGAACTGAATCACTAGGGACCTCCTCTACCTTCCCATTGCTCAAACGATGAGTGCCTGTTCCATGAACCTGTTTAAGTTCAGCTATATTTTGTCTTGTCCTTCTCCATTTTTGTCAAATCTTTTTTTCACACCATCTTTTCCTCTCTTCCTCTACTTCTACTATTTGTCCCCACTCTTATACCATCAGATGCTCCACCATTGATGGTAAACCATTCATACAAGGTGCTCTGCTTTCTAAAAGTTCTTGCTGCATGAAGATGTTTCATGTAGACAGAAATGCTCCTCATGAATTATGGTTTAAAGCTGACTTCCTGATGACCTGACACCTTAAGGGGCCCACCAAGTCAGTCTGCTTAAGTCTTTTTTATTTATTTTTTTGAAGCTTTGCAAGAGTTTTTATGTGTGACTAAAGCATCATGCTGTTGAAATCTGTTCCTGTGTTCTTCCGTTTTTCGCTTCTGGCCTGTGCTGCTAAAAATACATGATTGAAGAACATAGAACTATTTTGGAACATGCTTTTTTGGTAGGATTTTACCTTGAATGCATATCGTGTGAATTTTCGTCTCTAAAAATGTGAAGATTACAAACACATTCTGGAGTAATTGACTCTCAAAGGAGCTAGAGATCCAAAAGTCTCCGAAAATAAACTTTTGTCAATTAGTTCCACGCGCCCTGAAAATGTAAGCTTTGCTAAAAGTGCCTTTTCTCATAAGGGAGGTTTTGCTTTGAATCACAGTGAATTGGACCAGACAGGATGAGTCAGCTTGAGTCACATCCATAGGACGGCACACTCCCACATTTCTGTGTGAGGCCTCCATCTGAAATTCTTTTCATTCTAATCAGGGGTCGGTCTGATAATGAGAACCTTCATGGGAGTGCTGCAATTAAATTACAGTACTAAATGCTGATCTTACTTTAGTTCTCTTCTACATACACAACCTACATAGTTCCCTCTCATCCTGTCCTCATCAACACCTCACCACCAACCAGGTTGTCTCAATAACACAGGTTTGAATAAATGGATATCTATACCCTATATGTATGTGCAGCATACTGTAGATAGTAATAAAAAATGAATTAACTGTCCAGTTATTTTTAAATAGGGTTTTGGACAAAGTTGCCGTTAACGCAGAAATGTGAATGTTTGTAGTCAAATCATCTGTATATGAAATGAAAATTCTGAAAATATACCCTATGTAAGAAGGTGGAACTTTTAAGAAGAGATAATTAAGTTTTTTGTGATATAAATACAGTCTTTTCATTTGGGGATTATTGAAGCCTGACTGGTTTCCCCCAAACCCCCTTCAGGAGAATAACCAACATAGTGGAAAATCAGAATGAGACAAAAGTTCTTCTGCTGTTCTCGTTGGCTTCTTAGTTTCCTTTCTTCAACAACCTTCTGGATTTCAGAACAGTCCAACTTTGATCACTAAGACTAATTTCAGGTGTTGCACAGGCCAGCCATGTTCTTTTTGCTTTATATCTTATGGTTTATATCAAGATCTGATTATTTGAGACAAATAAAGAATAAAGCAGTGAGAGAAAAGAAAGAACATTTTCAGATCAAGTTAAGACTGGAGGAACTGAATCTAAAAACTGAGAGAAAAAAACTAAAAATCGAATACTGATGTTAAACTGAGCCCAGTTTTGAGTAGGATAATGGGCTGGGCACAGAAGATCTTACATTGGATTTTCTTTTCCTCTGACAAGTGTTCAGCTCGTTTTTTTCAGCTATTTCACTGGCCAACATGAAAAAAGGAGACCTTTGGTTAAGTGACAGAGAATAAAAGGCCTTATTAAACTGTTCAGATCTTTCAGAGCGTAATTGTGTCATTTTCTACTCCACTAATCTTGCTAATCAGACAAACATAAACACAGCTTTATTGATGTCAAAAACAAAAAAGAAGCAGGACAGAAGAAGCACTGGTTTGGAGCCATTCATGCATGTATCCTTCTTGTTTGGCCAAATGAATTAATGATTCAGAATACATAAACTAACTGATTGAAATCCAATGTGCTGCAGATAGAATAGTGTGCTCAAGAATAGACAATTGTGATTGTTATAGTAATTTAACACTAAAGAACCTAAATCTGACCACATATTTTATTATTATAGCATTATAAAAAACATTAGTAATTATGCTCAAGCTGAAGCTTAATTTGCTTTTAATAGAGTAATTATACTTGAGATCAAATCAGTGAACTGCCTAAACATGGATTTAGACCTGATTTTAGATCATGGCTGCACTATTCACATTTTTCATGACTTTTCTATTAGTGTTAGGCACCACAATCTCCCACAATGCATTTCTAGCAAACACCATTGATAATTACATCAGCTGAATATATTGCAACATACATTGCAAGTCTCTTTGTACTAAACAGTGGAGGAATATCATTTCTGATTTTGATGAATCCTGTAAACAGTTAAAAACAAAGATTCTTACCTTTTACCAGCCTGCTACCCATCAAGCAAAACAGTCACTCGTAACTATAGGTTATTCCAATACATTCTTCCCAACTAAAGGATGATTAAAAATAGCTTTTACTAGCTTAGTGTTATATCTTAGATGTAGACATTAGTTCTACTGAGCTGTAACATGTTCATCAGTCAACAATATTTTAAAGATTCTCTAGGGATTTGGGTGAATAGGCACTGGTGTGAAATGGAAAGGCGAGTTTAGTGTTGCCAGATTAATGGTGCCTGGTGATATATTGAGGTTTCATTAGCATGAAATTACAAATTTGTTAAATTACTCTCAATACATATCAATGCACCAGGCATATCTTTTATTTCATCCAGTTCCAGTGTCGTCTATCTTGGAGAGAAAGTGATTAGAAAGGAGTGTAGATAAAGTCTTAGTTACCAACCAGAACATTTTTATAACCATTTAGAATAATATTGTGAGTAAATTAAATTTATCAATAACTAATAATCATACAAGCTACTAGGCATCCAATAATGTACAATGAATAATGGGTCCATTTCTTCCACAACTTGCTCAATCATAAGTTGGAATAATATAAATCAAACTGAAACTTTTGCCTCTCTACAGTTATAGGGTATGTTCAGGCACGAAATACGTTTTTACACATTTTATATGATTTTAACACAAGAGGTAATGAGATATGGGGAGAAATAGTTGAAGGAACTGTTATTACAATCTACATTTGCATTGCACATTGAAATACAACATCAGTAGATCAATGCAGATTAATTGATATAAATACATTTTACCTTTAATATTTTATCATACTTGGTATTTGGTGAGTTTATGCTTTGAGTGAACTTTAGAAGCAAATATACTCCCTTGCATTGAAAAGCATTGGGGAAATATTCAACTTTTTTAGCCACAGCAGACAATTTTGGTTTAAAGCAGGTTCTCCTAGAACACACAATCTAGACTCCGTCCTCTTTGGTATGCATCAGAGACACCCCCTGCAGCAGGCAAGCTTAACTTAGTTATCCTAACGCAAACAGCAACCAGGCACACCCCAGAGGACAGCAAATTCAAAATAAGGTCTTTTCTTTGTCCAGCCTATTTCTACTAGACATAAATGAACTCAATTTAAAATCGATATAAGATTTTGACCATTTTCTCAAAATTTCCACATTCAGTTCCTGAGAAATAGCCTTCCTCTAATCTCAGCCCGATCCAAGTTTGAGATCTTAAATGCCCTTTCTTTACTGCTCTGATCTTTGTTTACCTCAGATTATCAGATCTTGAGATAAAACCATAAGGTCCAAAGGAAGCGTGGTTGGCTTATAAATGAACCTGTACAACATCTGAAATTTGTCTTGGTGATCAAATTGAAGTCTCAACTACGTGTTTCATCAGTTTTGAGAATCGTCCCACTTTACATAAAATTCCGTGTCTCAGTTCTGTGAGAATTTTACTCTGTAATCAAACAAGTTTTCTGATGTTTGGATGCTGATTTTGATGTCAAGTGTGACAATTTATTTCTTATGTTCCTTAATTCTCCTGAGGGTGTGAGGTGGTGTTTACATGTCCATCAAAGATATTACGGTGAAGAGTGAGGAACTCCTGTCACAGTTCTTTCCGTTCTGCTGAGGAAGGGAAAGGGGAGAGCGCGCACAGTAGATATAGTTGGATTTAATGCAAAAGTCACAATAACATATACAGAAACACAAACAGAAAACAATAACCCCGACTCGGAATAAGAACAATTCACAAACAGAAATCAAAACTAGAACAAACAAGAACTCCAGACACGTGCTCCTCAAACGAACAAAGAAACAAAAGGATTGGAAACACCAACAGGACTCGAGATCGTCTGGGAAACCAGAATGTTTGCTGAGTGAATAGGAGGGTACATGGGATAGGGAAAAACGTGAGGAACAGGGGCCTGCAAAACAAACATACAAAAACAAGGGTCAGACAGAGAATCAATCAGGAAACCAGACATGAAGATGAACAAATACAGAGACAAAGATTACGGGATTGGCTGGGGTTTAAATAGGGGACGCAGATGAGACGCAGGTGGACTGAGGGGAAACGAGGGACAGGTGAAACTAATATAAGGGACGCGATACAAACGGAGTAGACACACTAGGTAGGGTTTAGGGAACTAGAGTAGGGTGGACTAAAGTATAGGGACGCACAAGGAACACAGGGAACTAGAAAGTAAAATCAATGGGCAACTAATACTCAGGTGATGAGGAACGGGATCTTCGGGGCGAGAACGAGGTGGTCGTCACACCGCCTGTGTGCATAGTCTTCAGAATTAATATGTTTATCTGTTTCACTGACTGATTTCCTTGGGTTGTTCTGACTTTTACTTTCATGACCATGAGGACCCTCAAGCTGCGATAATGTTCTAGTTTTACTATGACAAACTCATGTTGTTTTGAGTTTGATTATGACAACCTCAGGTTGTTCTGATTTTCAGTAACGATGACCTCAACCTGTTCTATGTTTTCCTATGATTTTCTCAGACTGTTCTGAATTTTGCTCTGATGACCACAGGCTGTTACATGTTTTACTATAATGATGAACAGGTTTTCATACCGTTTCTGAGGAGACCTAGCCGGCTTTTACAGTGATGATCTCAGGATGTCACTGTGAAGGCTAACATATCTGGATTTGATTATGAAAGTCACAGGCTGTTACATTGAAGGGTAAATATACTGAGGTTCACAGTGATGACCTCAGTAACACTGAAGAGCAAATCACCACTGGACTTTTCTAGCTGGGGGTTACAGTGTAATATAAGATGCCTCTTTACTGTAAAATACAGTTGTCTTGGGTTATTTTAGTGTTGCATATGATAATGTATAAACAAATGCAGCATTTTTCAACGTTTTAGTTGTGGTAATGTTCTTGTCTTGTGCCGTATTCCACCAGTTCCAACAGCAGTCTCAGGTTTCTGGAGAACATTCCCTTCCCCATTCTATGACTTTAACCTTTAAGGAAAGAATATTCTTAGAAATAACCTGTTTATTGTGAGGGGCTGTCAGGAATGTACACACATAGGAGACACTGCAACACTTTAATTGGCTGTTCGCTCTTGCAGTCATTTCTCTGGAGTGTTTTCCTCTCTGGCATCTCCTCTGCTCAATTAATTTTATTGGAGTTGCACAAATACACATATACTCACACATACTGTAATACACAGCACTAACATATTTGTTTTCTCAGTCTCGAGGGGACTTTTCGGACCTATACAGATTGATTTGGTCTGCAGAAGGCAATACTTTGAGTTACATACTGGCGTAAGTTTCACATGGCCTAAATTTGTTAAGAAAACCAGACCCCTCTGCCGTTGGTCAATTGGGTGTTAATTAGTGATGCTCCGATCAGGAATTTTGCCACCGATACCAAGTACCGATTTTTTGTCTAGGTGATCGGCCGATACCGATGCCGATTCTGATGCTTCAAGT